>JADNRY010000323.1:0-69697 GCA_015501585.1 Rhodocollybia butyracea
TGTTGAGATATGTTAGTATGGCAGAAGATATGCACAACATCAGGAAACAGTGAAATGATACGGACTGATACACACAATGAGGCTTTTTCCATGTATAGCGTATACAATCTGTATTGATCTGTATACTTTGCAGGCCAGTATGTACTACGAGTATACCCTGTATCAATTTGTATTTGATGGGGGGGCCTCCGTATATAATTGTACTGCTTCACATTATCGGGCCATTGATCTGTCTACATACAATTTCAGGTGGGCGGGCGCCGGGAACAGGCCACCTTGGCTTGGCCGCTTATTGGAATATTATTATTATTCAAGTTGGAAGTCGATGCCTGCCCTACACTGCTCACATGATCATGCCATGTCACGTTCATGTTGGTTAAAAATTCTTTCTTCCTTTCAGCCGTCTCCTCAAGGCTTTCTCCCGCTAACACTATCTGAATGGCCTCAACCTCTCAACATCTCACTGTCTAGAGAATCTAATGCTCTCACTGCGCTTCTCATTTCTTCTTCAAAATTGCTTTGGCTGCTTTCGGTCTTCAAGGTGCCTTTTCAGCACATCAAGAGCTGGCAAGAGCTGGATGATACAGGGTGAATCGGTACGTCGTTCTTTATATATCTGGTAGTTGTTCTATCTGACAACGTTCCTTTTTCATTCCTGCTTCCGCTTCAGCGCTATATGGTACGTCTCATGTTCTAGCCATTGTTCTCTCTGACGACGTCAGTATAGTTCTTCGCCTCCCAGTCTGCCTCAATTCCTACCACCTCTTAACTCAGTTAAGTTTTCGTTACTTGTCGGTCGTGTTTTCTCGTTGGTCGTGTTTTCTCGTCGGTCGTGTTTTCTTGTTGGTTATATTTCTCGTCACTCGCACTCGTTGCTTGTATTTTCTCGTTAGTCGTGTTTTCTTGTCGGTCATGTTTTCGTTACTCGTCAGCTACGTTTTCGTTGCCATCTCAGTTACATTTTTGTTAGCTCTGTCTATTATATGAGTTGTCTGTCTCAGCTATGTATATAGTCCTGTTTATTAGTTACGTTTTTGTTACTCGTATTACTACATTAATGAAAGGCGTATGCTCCCCTTTGTTGGACACGAGTATTCCGTAAGTAATTGCATGACAACCTGCAGTAAATAGCATGGATTGTGGCAAATCTAACCTGTCCTGACTGAGATGTAGTGCTATGGACAGATATTGTATATGTACAGTATGTGAAGTGAGAGTATATGTAGTGTACAAGGTATGCATATTGATACTGTGCACTTAGTGAGGGTATACATACTATACAGAGCGATACAGTATCATACATACAGGGGGACCTTTAAACAGCTATACAATAGATACATATGATACGTACAGGGTCATATAAGGGTTATTTTTTCCTGATGAAAATTTGCCTTCACTATCTGTGATCCTATTGTTGTTATCTTGTCTCCTTTCTGCAACGCTGCCGCGAGTAGATAATGTGAGTCATTTTCATGGCCTGTATATGATAGCATCTGAGCAAGAAAATATGGTAACACTACCAAAAACGCACGTCCGTCGAAGGCGATATAGTGTACATCAGAGGAAAGGGGTTTTGATGTCCCCACAACGCCAAGGATATGCGCATTTCTATAGATCAATTAATGGACGTGAAGTCTCGGCCGCAACGTCCCCACTTACACCATATGTCGAGAATAACGCAGCGTTTCGTTCCACAGCTGGACTTGTATATCAGCATATTACTTAGTTGGTAGGCCAGTGAATTACCACCCACTTGCTTTGCTTGGGGACCTTCAAATACCTGAACAATTACCTTTTTCGCCGCCGTGACCCTTTCCGTTCACATATTTCTTCTTCAGGGTGGATTCGAAGAACCTAGTGGCACAAGTTGAACACAATGATTAAGTAGCACAGGGTTCAATGCTCACGACAGGAATTCCATCAAAATAAGTCACTTCTTCAGGCTCACAGGCTTCAGAGGCGCTTTAGACGAAGATAAATGCCTGCATGGGGAACGTACCTGAGTCCGACCCATAAAAGAACTGGTGAACAGAATGGGCAAAGGTTCCTCTGTTTATGGTAAAGCGATTTGCATTAGCAAACAACGATGATCTATTGGTCAGTGCTGCTCAGAAGACAAAATATTCAAAATAATTCAATATCATACCCCGCAGTATTCCTTGTCCAAAGCGCAAAACAAGCACAAGAAATAACAAGTGCTGACAGAAACATGCAAAGACAACCGAGTACCAGTAAAGTACTGACTGATCCAGCATGATCAGATGAGCTATCTCCTTGCCTTGACATGTAGTCTATTTAATTCCAAGATGATTACTCCACAAGGGAAGGAAAGAAAGCAGAGATTGTGAAAGATTGGGTAAAAGATGCACGTTGCACTTAGCGCTCTCCCGGCGCTGAGCGCTTATCTTCAGATACTTTTAACGCTGGCCATACAAGTTTTCGAGACGTCCGAGGACCGATGGGTTGGAGGGAACAAAATGAAGTTTAAGGCAAGTAACTACGCCCACAAATGTGAAATGTCAACGTGCATCCTAGCTGAACAAAGGACAAGATTACCTTTGGAATCACGATCCATTGTGTATGCCTGCTTTATTTAGGTTTGTTACCGCCGCAGGTCACGGTTACCACGGTTCGGAGTGGTCTTCGTTCAATTTTTCCTTTGATCTCTAGTGCACAAAATGGCCTTGAAGAAGAGTCAAAGACTACCAGTCCGTCTTTCGCATCCTAGCGCAATAAAAGACCACAGTACCTTCTCTCCCAATTCTCAGATCAACCACCCGGGCAACAATCTACTGAAAATGGCGCTATGAGGTCCTGCGACGGCTCAGAGCAACCAACCTGATTTGTTCCACTCGCCGTCTTTTCAAAATCCTCCTCTATTTGCTTCACCGAATCCCGGAGCCGTTCAGTTGCTGCTGAATCACGTCGGTGCCTATCAGGCAGTCTGGAATGAGTCTGGTATCTGCCACAGTAGTAGTACATGCCTCAGCACGACATTCCCCTCCACCGCTGTCAACCGTTTACGTACCTTTACCACGTCATTCCTGGCTTCAATATCCATGTCACAGCAACAGACGTCGGATTCGATCATGCAAATGTCGAGGCCATTCCACTGAATACGCCAATACCGTTGAACGCGCTACTTCTCCTTCGGGTGACGCTCAGGCAAGAAAGAGTAAAGCAGGTGTCAGCTATTGTACCTCTAGAAGCGCCACGAATATGCCAACATCCTTACCATCCACGTCGCCAATCATCGATCATCCTTGGCTGGACTCTCCCATCGTTCCTGGTTCTCCCTCCACATCATTGCTCCTCTCCCTCCCAATGAACGTCGCTATCTTCCGCTTCATCCAAGGTTTCTCCTACCCAACGAGGGTGCTCCTCTTTCTTGTCTTCGTCATCCCAGATACATTCGACGACTCCTTCACCGATGCATAAGAAATCAACGATAACACGCTCTATGTCCTCCAATTCCCATTCTCTGTGCATTTCATCGCCTTTGGCATCTACGCCTGGGCCGGAGCTTAACCTCACCAACGCAGATTCATAGAGATGGATCCACATCTTCACTTTCATTTCCTACGACCTCACTAGCCCAAAATTCCACAGCGCTCACTCTTCCTCCCATTGGACACGCCCCATTCAAATTCCTCTCTCCTGGTCAGTATTCTCCCGTTCAACCTATTCATCCTGCTCACTCTCGAATAGCTCCAGCATCTATAGCGCAATGGCACGATACTGCATTAACTGGAACCGCCCAGCACCCGCAGCGCCCATAGACACACACGGATGCTATCAAAGTTGCTGGTAAGAAAAGAAAAAGAAAGAGAGATGACAACAACATCGATACCAAGTTGAAGTGCTCTAGTACTTTTTCCTTTTCAGTCCCTACTTTCGACGCCGGCAGCAGCGCGTCTCCCATACTAATCCGTTCTCGTTCAAACTTGCCAGTATTGCCAATGCGCACAGGTGAGTCCTCAACCAATCCTTTTTTGCATCATAGCGTTACTAACAGTAAATTTGGGCGTATGCTTTTTTTAATCGTGCCCAGCCCCGCATCTCACGCATCTCCGACCCTCAAACTCGCCGCCATCCTCAAATCGCAATGTCTCCTCCCTCCCTCCCAACCCCTCCCCCGCACCTAGCATCCCTAATTCAACTTACCAACTCCCGCCACGCACAGCAAACCCTCTCCGCCCAACGCCTCCGAAATGAACAAAGCACCCGTGAAGCCCTGGAAGCCTGAGAGCGCGCACGCGAGGTTGTGCGCAAAATGGGGTTCGAACATAAATGGTTGGTATCGGAGGATTTGGAGAGGTTCGTTAATCCTAATGAATGGCGACATCCCTCCGAGGAGTCGGGTTTTGTCCCTATTGGTGTTACTCTGCCTTTAACGAGGAAAGAGACGAATTCCGGCCGGGGCCCGCTTAGGATTTGAGGGATTTGATGCGTTTGATGAGTTGGGGTGGATGCGAATGGGGATGCACGATTCCGAGCGATGATGCTGTCGGATCTTACAGCGTTTCTCGTCGATGAGCCGACGCTGGATGTAGATATGGATATTTAGGTGTCGCGATGGAAAGATCTTTGTCTGGTTCGTTCGAGTAAATGACTTATACTTAATGGTATAGGATTTTTAATCTCTTTCCTTCAAAATGTGTATGTATTTCGAACGGTGTTGTACAAGTAGAGTTGCATAGTTGTATATGTAGAGCCTGTATCCGTACTTTAATGTGTATCGTTTAATTATCATTATTACTGTAGCTGTATCGAATATACACTTGTCCTTTTTCTCGCTTTTTGATGTGAATTGCGGACCGTATACTACAGACTCTGCAGATGGTGAGTACTGCTGCAGACAGATCTGAGCAAGTTATGAGCCAGGTTTGAACCACCGTGACTCGATCATCCTAACAAATCAACCGTGGTCATTAAATGATTGACTCAACCGTGAAGTAGTTTTGGGACAAGGGAGTAGACTTGGATTGGTGCTGCAGGCTCGAGATGAGATGCGAGGTGATTGTACTCTTCTGACCCAGCTATGTACCACTATGTACGCTCCCTCTACGTATGACTCAAGGAAACATACGAAATCTGCACCATCGAGCTCGTTCTATATATGCTGAATCGTCAGTTTCTACGAGTCTATCCGCGATAGTGCTACTCCTACTTAAACTACTACCTTCTGCACTCAAGCTACACACAGCAGGCTCCACCCATTTCCGTCCTTTCTCCTTAGTGTCAGTCTGGCTTCACTACCCCCAGTCAAATCCGCCTGCTCCTGCTGTTCCTTCTCCTCCTTCTCCTCTGTTACAGAACGGGCTTCCAGCTTGTTCAAGCCATCCAAGACCTGCTGTTGGGTCAGTGGTTCGACACGGGAATCTCTCCAAGACAGAGACTGCTCTCGTATGTGTTTTGTGTTTGTATCAAGATAAAAATGGCAACTGGATTCAGGACCTGGAATTCAACCGATATTCAAGTACGGTTAGTATAAAATTGTAAATTATCTTAGGGTCCTCACAGCAGCATACAGATACAGTCGATCTACAAAGCCTGCAGTAAAGTCAATAGGTGATTCAAGTGCCATGTTCATATCCAATTCCTCCATGATTAAGGCAAGGAGCTAACAACTTTCCCTTCAATTGTGCAGATCTGATTGATGAGCTGTGAGAAACGCACCTGAAATAGTGCATAAAGTACTCCAGACTCAACAAGCAGAAGAAGAATTCCTCCTGCTCTTGTTTTCTTTTGTCCAATTGATTTTACGGCTTTATAATGTATCCTGAAATTTTGGGAGTTTATAAATTATGGTCAACTTGAGGCATTAATGAGCACCCGGTTATTACTTGATACTTACCAAGCTCGAAAGGCTATCAGGCCTGTGGCCACCATGTTTACAGCTAATGACAGTACAATTGTCGCGCAGTCAAGAGCTATCACATGGTCATTAGCTACGTGCTCCCGAGAGTGGGCGGCACCAGCTGCCAGAGAGACAGCTTGTATTCAGGTTCAGTGAGGCCCATTTCAAATAAATTGATCTCACCTATATTTGCGAGCATAAGAATAAGTAAACCCATTTTCGCAGGTTTGCTATCTATCCACACTCCCCGAGCTCTCCAAGCAATCACCATATCAGCAACCATGAGCTGTGTGAAATTGCCAACTTGGTTGGTCAATTAGCAGTGCAGTTAAAGCTTTTATTCTTACTAGAATATCCTTAATGCTGCTGTGCAGCAATCCCCGACTACAAGATCAAGGCATGTTCTACATCCTTAGTAATGGCCACTATGTAGATTAAATCACCATGAGTAACTCACAGGCAAAGTTTGCCTCATCTACTATAGGAAGCATGATTTCACTGAGTACTAAGCGTAACAGATACAATTGTAATCATTAGTTGCAGTACATGCAAACTTTACTCAGTTAGTAACTTGTACAGTCTCTCACTTCGCAGTGCGAGTGCCAGCCTGCTGCGTGGCAGCTCATCCAAAATATTCACTTTTCTACCTTCAAGGAACCTGCCAGGCCAGTGCTAATTTGATGTCAGTTATATATCCAGTATGATTGTCCATATTAAGACTAGTAAAACTGGAGGAAATATGTCCTACCTGACCTCCAACAATAATCTCTCAACTTCCAAATCATTTGCAGTGCTGAAGGCCACGGCTCAAGCCCTGGCTGAAGACTCGGAAAGATCTCACCCTGGCCTTGAGGTTTGAGCCCTTCCTGAGCCCTTACCAAGGTCAGGCTGGGCTGGGACTCAGTAGGGCCAGGCTCAGAGGCCTCAAAAGCTCCGAGCCAGGCTGGCCCGCACATCACTAACTTAGACAAGGTTGAATCTATACATGAAAATAAACCAGGATGAGTACAACAATATCAGTGCATTGTTGTTGCAAACGGGAAAGGGAAGTAGCGGGAAAAGATCAATGCTTCCATATTCAAATAATCTACCCAGCGCAGTTAAATTCTCAAACATATATATATTCATCCATGTATTCTAAATATTTGTTCCATTTTTTGTTGATACCAAGTACAGTTAGCTTTCATTAATCAGCTCAATTATTGATGTTCACTATGAAAGACTCGGCACATAACTTGGGGCAAGAAAACAGAAGATCTAATATCATTTTCCGATCCTTACTAGTATGCCTTGTTGGTTGTATTATCGTGGGGACGTTGTCACTCATGATGGCATGTTGGCCTTTACCCTTCTCCACTGCTCAATGACCCACTCAAGTTAAAGCTGAAAATTGCATCGCTTGTTCCTAACCCATACGGACTTTTACTGGTGTGCAAAGAATTGCAAGCTCCTGTCAATAGGGTTTTAAAGTGCGGTGCACAAACCGTTGGATAACCGACAACCGCACTGCACTGAACCGCGGTGAGGGTAAATAAAGGTTGCACTGGTTTGTGGTTTGCGGTTCTTGGAAATTGAAGAATTTGCATAACTGATCAAAACCGGTGGTAACCGGTGGTCAACCGGTGCAATTTACATAATGAAAATAATTTATTAACTGTGTTTTTCAAGCCTGACTTTATGTATTGTAAAGTAGATGTGATCTGGTAATCAAATTTTTAATTGTATACAGCTCACAGGCGCCCATGTGCCACATTTGATTTGGGCGCCTGTGAGCTGTATACAATCAAAATCTTGATGACCGCATCAAATTTACTTTATACTAATGTAAGGATACTGGTTCATATCATATGCCCCCGGAGGCTTTGTTGGTTAATGAAGACTCTGAGATGGCGGTTCAAGACTACTATTAGATCATTATCAAGGGTTGTAGTTACACATCATTTGTATATATGTGTTTGTCCACAGCCTCCATTGAGCAGCCCAGGACAAATATCCAACAGGCTTATGTCGGCTTATCTCTATTAGGAAGTGGCTATGTAGACATGTGAGCTTTCACATCACATTAATGTTAATAGCATTACTCACCATTTGTGCCATTCATGCCGCTGCTCTGTTTGCCCAGCACTAGCTCTTCCCTGCTCTTCATTCCAGCTACAACCCAAATCTCTTGAATAACCAACCGAGGCATCCTGATGGCCACTAATTTGCTTCTGGTCACCATCTGGCATGGCCTCTCCTTAGCTCAAGTCTCATGCCAACTTCAATACTACTCAAGAATTTGGGACTTTCTATCTTCTATAGTGCCAAAACTCATAGCTCTTGCACTATCTACTGGTTCATGGTTACCTGTACATCTGGATGTTCCTGGATTTCCTTGTAACTGTGGGCAGTCTTAGCTGAGATTAATGATTAATGGGTACTGGATGCTGGGAGCAAAGATGTTGATTCTGAACAAGCTACGTATCCTACTTTTGTTACTTTCCCTATCTTTTTACTGTTTGATGTGAAGCGTTTCTTTTGCCAAGCAATTGTGAATTAATGGACATTGTTCATCTCTCCCTGCTTACACCAATTCACTAGTATATACATGTACAGTGCATTGCCGTCGACACTTCTAATTATTCTATCTATATACTTTGTCTCAATACATTATGTGTCCTGTCAAGAACAACAAAGTTTGTGACCCAAATTTGGAAGTTGCCCCTGGTGTCTCGCTTTCTTCAACCACTACGATATCCTTCCTATAATTATCTTACAGCCAGTAAACATTCCACAACATGTCTTTTGATATTGCAACAGGTTCTGATCTACCAGCTTGCCGCCATGGTGGTGCGCGTGCAGGTGCAGGACAGCCACGGAAACAAGTCGAAGATCATGCCAAAAAAAAGAAAGAACACAGCTGGGGCACATCTGACTCATCTGCTCATCCACCTACTGCCTCCTCGCAGGCTACTGATCAATCAAACAATACTGTTACTCCTACTCAGCCTGCTGTATTTTTTGCCCCATGCGTCTCACAGGGAATTTCGCGACCACTGCCAGAAAATACAGAATGTAAATGATCTTGGTCTGCTCTAGACTTTTAATCTTCAATTCTTCTTTTTCCAGCATCTTCCAGTGGCCATCCAGGAGTCCTTACAAAAGACAGCTTCCAGCAGCTCACAGGTCAAATGAATGAGGTCTTGGATAATGACGAGTATGCCAATATCAGGATTGAGGAAGGCCGGGTCATCAATGAGAGTATCTCAGATGAGACTGACAACTCAATGGAGGGAAATGCCAAAGTGGCAGAGGAAGAATCAAAGAGTGCCAAAGCAGCTGAAAATTCTGTCAACTACCAGAATATACTTGATTACCGGAATGGTCTTGCAAAACAAATTTGCAAGTTATAAAAAAGGCCAATTCTTTGTTTATCCACCTCATCCTGTCTTTGCTCTCCATAATGCATCGCGCATGTCATTTTCGCCAGACCCGCTGTGCCTCCAACCTATTTTTGTTTGGCTGCCAGAATATTTACCAGGACGACCAGATTACTACAAGTGCAAATGTGGGGGACATTTGACAGGTAATGGTAAGCTTTTCTATCTTTTAGATTAATTTTAGATGCTCAAATGAACAGGTTATGCTCATAATCCGATGGCTCAACGTGTCTGTACCACAACAGGTATAGACTACTATCTATTTACAAACCATTTTGTTTGTGATCTGCGGCGCATGAATAGCCCAGGATGTGGTGCAAACTACCAGGGTAGCGATCCACACATCTTGACTCAACTACCTCGATGGGTTCAAGAGGCCTTTCCTGGTATGTTACTATCTTTTGACAGAAATATTAACATAATATTTTTATTTCTTTAGCATATCTTACAACTCAAGCAGCAGTTGATAAGTTAGTCATTGATCAAATGAAACCGTGTTTCGCTGGCCGGTTTGGTCCAGATCCATTCTCAAAGATGCTCCGGGAGTTACAAATGCTGCAGCATAGTCGACGAGAGTTGATGTATCTCTCCGCTGCAGCATCTTATGGTCTTGCCAGACCTGATCAAGTCCCTTCATTTCCGGCCTTCGATGATCCTATGAAGTATGCTGGAAGTGCACCATCAACTCATTTTGTCAAGTGCATTTGGACTGATTATCAGAGCAGAGTAAAAATCTACTTGGATCAAATAATGGCTTCACTCTCTGGGTTCAAACTTGCTGGAGATCACACTTTTTGAGTTTGTCTTACTACTCGCATTTTTTCACTTAACTAATGTAATTATATTGAACAGATTATGAAAGCCACAGCGCGTTTGAAGTCAGAGCCTATCTTTGCTACACTTTTTTCCTTAGTTAATGAATGGGAGGAAATCCGGGCCCAGTTGATGACTCTCACAAAGGGATTTTCAGTTCTTCCGGAAATGTTTAAACAATTCAGTAATGGGTTGAAGGAACATGGTCATCCCCCAACATCACTCTACTTCTGTGATAATCCGCCAGGTATGTTTATTACAATTATGTGCTCACTTCATTGATTTTCCATATCTATCCAGCTGAGCGTGATTTTCATGAGCGTGTGACTGAGTCATTGAAAGACAGGGTCCAACATGTTGCTGTTAACCCATTTCACTGTTTTGCATCATTTGAGATCATGTTTACTGAAACGGTTGAGTTCTATAGTGACCCTGTTCTTATCAACAATTCCTGTGAAGCAATTCTCAAGCTTCTTGATGCACTTCCTCCCTCCGAGACACTCATAGTTGCACTCGCCACATACTCTGATCCTGGGTCTCATGAACTTCTCAGTATACAGCTTTGAACGATAGACAAAATTCTCATTTTTGAAGTAAAACTTCTCCCTATACATCCTGACTCTTAAGTCTCATACATATTACACAGATTACTCAAGTTGCATCCAATGATGTTCCCTTGTGCCTCCGAGCACTACTCACATCATCACGCATCATTAAATGTGGCTATCAGGTCTGCAAATCCATGGTAGACATTGGAGTCAGGTTATCCATGCCCAAACTTGGTGTGATTTCTCATAAACATGACAGGCCAGTTCTTGACCTTGGAAAACTTGCAAAGGTCAAAGGGACAGTTCAGGATCCAAGTGTTTCATTCTCGTCTCTTGTGCCTGCTATACTGAAGAAAAGAGTCCTCCTAGTCCTCACCTGAATGGAATAAAACCCTAGCAGCAGAGATTGACTGTGTATGGCAGATGTACTTGTCATTATCTCAGTGTGGTTCTGTGGGCTTACCGCTTCAACCATCCAAAGTACGGGTAAATCAGCTAGTAACACTTGTCGTTTCACGCAAAGAAATTGCTGAAGGTATCTCAGCCACGATGGTTTCATTGATGCAGTCACAGATGAGAACGGGACTCAAGTGTGGCTCAATATCACTCCTGCATATTCTCTGATCCAGATCCAAAAAGTCCTTGTTTCCGGAGCTCTTGTCAAAAAACACTTGCAAACTATTGAATGGATCTTTGAACATGGCACTAAGGCAGTTGTTCAGACTCGCACTTTGTGAACTCAATCTGCTATCCCACCAGTTCCTTGGGATCCTCTTTCCTCATCGTTCCTTGGTATTCCTGTGCCTTCACCATCTTTTCCCAATACTTCCAAAACAACACTCTTGATTGGTCCTTCTCCTGATCTCACAAGCATCCAAAATCTCTCAGATGAAGAGGATAGCACAGACACTCAATCAGAGGATGGGTCCAACGATGATCAGGATGTGAGTTTTTCTTATAGGTTCTGGTTTATCATTAATTTTCTATTAATAGCCTACCAGATTTGATGAAGATAGTGCTGATGAAAACCTAGAGGACCTCTCAGCTAACTCTATTCAAGATGCTCGGAGTTTATTAATACAAGGGGATGGGCTGGATTCATCAACATTTCCCTCTCGCGTGTTTGATGATGCATTTCACTTCATGGACCGTCTTCTCAGAACGCTACCTAAAAAGCACTCAGCCTTCAAGGAGTTTTCTCACCAATTTAGTGAGACTATCTTTATCTGTGATGTTCAAGATACAAAGGCTGTCAAAGCTGTTCTTGAGGAAAAAGGCATGTCTTGGAATTTTGTAATTCACTCCAGGAAGCCATGGATCAATTGTCATATTCGACGGTATGTCCCAGAACCCTCAAAGCTGGAAGCAGATCTTGGGAAGCTATTCAATAGCTTCAAGAATGTTGTCTGCAGCACTGACCGCAAGAAGGGACGGGGTCGATTTTTTTCCAAAGAGTCCATCAAAGTCTCGGAATCGCTCTTGGAAACTGTTAACCGTGGTTTTCTCTCCGACCTTCCTGGTATCCCACTACACTACATCATTGGCTGGGACTGCGATAATTTACCACTCTATTGCACCATTCGAGGAACAAATTCTATTGAAGGAGGAGTTCATATGCTCATCCATTGTATCTTTGGCTCTTTGAGAGCATCACCAGAACTAGCCATGTCTCTTCTTAGCAACTGGATTGTGCGTCGAAATCAATGTTTGAGTTATTTTTTATTACTTTACCTGCATACTTAAAGTTACTAGGTCGGGCACTTCAATTGTACTGGCAAGAAATGGGTAAATCATTTTGACATTTGGATTAGAGATGTCCACGAGTCCGGATCCAAGTATACTTGGATCCGGAGCACAAGTACTTGTGGCCTAAAAGGCCTGACTCGTGGGAAACGGGTCACTGACTCGCAAGTATTACTTGTGGGTCTCACAAGTACTTGTGGATCCGCACACTAATCAAGTAGTTACAGCTATATTCACAAGTATTTACCATTATTCACTTGCATACAGTGATTGTACAGTGTATAATGCTATTAAAAACCTGTACTTTACTTGTTACACTAATTTCATACTATGGTATGAAGTAAAAATGTACTGACAGTTAGGCTTTGGATTGTAGACAGCCTACGGCGATTGGGCGCTAAAATAAGCGCTCAGTCGCTGTGAGCTGTCTACAACCTCAAACATGTGTGGCAGTACTTGATAAGTACTATAATAAATATGATACTATTAATTACTGTAAGTTTTGATCACCAACAACAAATATATGAGTTCATATTGCTTGCACAAGTCACACAAGTACTTGCAAGTCAACCGAAAATTGCAAATGTCTGACTTGTGACCCACGCCTGACCCGTGGGAAACGGATCCTGGGACCCGCGAGTCACATACTTGCGGGTTTTCCCACGGATCTTACCTGCCAGTACTTGTGAAGACTTGGACTCGTGGACATCTCTAAAATTTTGGATCCTCGATGAGATAGTTGAACTTGCAATATCTGTGAACATTTCCCCATCATTTTGTCTGCCAACTATGCTTCCCACATGAATCGCAACCTCAGAAACATTTTTCATCACTCCTCTTCCACCAAAGCTTGCAGCAGACTACAACATTTCTACGCTTCCTGAACATCGGATTGAAGGAGTCCCACATCACCGGGACATTCCTGCTCATCTTCTTACCTGTCTTTCAACCAAAACAACAAATCCTTACCGATATCTTCAGCTCTCCCAGCGAACCATATACCCTGTGCTTCCTGTACATACTCGCGCCGAGTATGCAGAGTTCAGGTGCCTTATTCAGCTCAATGTAATCCAAAATAGTCATTCCAATGTTCCACTGAATCAGGCTTGGAAAGGAGTTGATTTCATTAAATTCGCAAAATTCTGGAATAACCTAGTTGACGCACAGGACCCATCAACCACTGATTCAAACCTACGACTCTATTATAAACTACTGGAACAACTCTTGCGACATCAGAAAAAGCTCCTCGAATGGCAAGCTTCTCGGGTGACTATGGCTATTGGGTCCAATGAAGCAATGGTGAAGGAGCATATGAACATACTGAAAGATCCAGAGCGGCTGGCCTCAGTTCTTCCTGCAGTTCCTCTTGAAGACAATACACTTGATCCTACAGCAAGAGGTTAGCTGCCATGATATTATTTTGTATGCTGTAGACTTATCTTGCCTTGTTTAGGCATTCAAGGACTTGATCTTACGTCTTTCAATCCAATGGTGCTTGTACAACAAGATGCAAAGGGGCGCAATCACTTTGACGGCTCATTTGAAATAACTGAAAGCCGTGAACCAGCAACCGAGGAGAATCCAGCTTCTGCACAATCGAAGCCACCTGGTGAGGTACTGGCAATAGCTCAAATGGAAGAGCTACCTACTGAAGCCCCAATGCTGACGGGACCAGCCCAGTATCAAATGATGCTCTCATTTGCAGCAGTATCGTCAGCTGTGGGTGAGCCAAGTGAGCCTCCCAACAAGAAGCAGGAGAACAAAGGAATGTGCTGTCTGTAGAGCACACAAGTGTCCAAGAGCAGCAGAGTGTGCAGGGAAGGGCGGAAGGGAAAAGTGTTATGGCGGTGTGTGTAAACATCCAAATATTGGCAACCTGTGTATTCGACGTGCACCACAGAAACGAGGTTGAGCTTGTATGTATTCATGAACCTGTTGCTGGCGTGTATTCGAGTATTTGTAGAGTATAACTTTGATCCATAGTGCACCTTCACATGTGGTACTAAAAGTTAAGAGTACTGGGAGGTCTATCAATGGTAATCCACCAAATGAAAGAGCAGCACAGTACTAAAAGTCTTGTAGTACTACTAAGGAAGGTTGCAGCAGATGAAAAAGGTATGCCTTCATTGGGCCTTGCCTACTCGAGGGGCTGGACACCAATGAAGGGAACATCACAGAAAAGACACTCTGTAAAAAGATGCTGTTGAGTTTGGAGTGCACGAATGTTCAAACATTTAAGTTACGCACTTGGAAAACCCTATTCTCGCTCCTCTATGTTTATATCTGGCCCCACTAGTACTGCTGCCACAACTTCAAAGTCTTGAGGGCCGTGGCTGGCATTTGGGAGAGGATTAGTTTAATGACGATCCCGAGATGCCCAAAACATATAAGCGTTTGAGAAAAGAGGGTTTAAGAAGTGAAAAAACAAAGACTAATGAGTTGGTAATGAGCTGAGCAAACGAGCAAACGAGTGAGAACAAGCGCCCAGGCGCTTGCAGCGTTTTTGGAAGTCTGACAGATTCTCGTCAGTCAGCTTGAAAAACGATTGGCTGAGGGCTTATCGCAAATGGAGCAGTCGCCCAGAACAGCAATAAACCAAGGGACATTTGAATTCAACGTACCTGCCAAAATTGGCTTTGAATATGGTAGCCCCGAGGTATCAAGTTCGAACCACAGCCGTGTTTTCATGCCATAAAAATTTCTGTACAACTCAGGAAGTACATAAAGTATTTCTTTCTTCTTTCTTTTCTTTCTCTCTCTTTTTCTCTCTTAAAAAACTGAATTTATTCAAGCTCTCCGGGGACATAGGCCATGAGCCAGAATACCTTTATACACTGTTCATAGGTAGAGATTATCTTATTAGGCAACACTACAGGGTATATGATGTTTTGAAACTGGTATAACCGCCGTTTTCACCGGTTCAAAACCGCATAACTGCACTGAACCGGCACCGGTGAGGCGGTTCTTATCAGTTCAGTGCAAGGTTTGCTGAAATTTAAAAAATATACCACCGGTGCAGTTATCGGTTTGCCCAAAATGGCTGACAAAACCGAACTGCACCGCACTTTAAACTACCTGTCAATATTGAACTGTATAAATCTTTACACTTTGTGAACACAGTTGCTCTCTCATACTTTTTGATAATCCGACCCACAAACCTGGAAGTAATCTCATTCATTCATCACACAATCTTCAGTGACGCTATTTGGGTATTTACGTGTAGGTATGCGAAAGGTGCTATAAAACAACCTAACAAAAACACTACCGCACCTAACCAGACTATCAATATGTAAGGAAGCGAGGGCGGGTTGCAGAGATTCCCTGAGGGAAAGTCTTGTAATATTGGATGTATGCGCGCGACTGCTCCAGGTTCAAGACTGTAGTGCTAACGTGGGTAACTAAGCTTAGACAACTCTTAGAACTAAGTCGAGAGAAGCCTAGTTGGGGTGTCCGAGTGTACGAGGGAACCAGGTGTGTATGTCCAAATCAATTAACCAGAACCAAAACCAATACAACGAAACTAAGATTCTCCTAGGCAAACTCTGGCTCTAGCTAGAATAGTAATCTCGAGGTTTGTCAACAACCCTAGGCAAACTCTGGCACTAGCTGCTGTGATGCCGTAAAGTCCTCGACAAAACTCTGGGCCAAGCTACGATATTGTGAGTGAACTTAATCACTAGGAACTTGTACCACAATCTTAGTGGCTCGTCTAACTTTGTGAAGAAGTCAACTAAGGAACCCTCACTCTGGAGCCAAATAATCCCTTACTATAAGCCGTCCACTCTAAGGAAGCAACTAGATTTGAGTTGATCTGGAGTTCGAGAGAACTCTACGCACTTAAATTCGATCAAGATATAAATGGGCTTTGCGAAGCACGTGAAGTTTATTACTTTCTTAAGATAACCAAGTCAGGAGGCGTCACGCTACTGATCCCGTGGGGACGTTCTACGGAGCACTGGTCTTAGCAGTCAAGTCGAGGGCAAGAAACTTGTCTTATTGAATAAATATATCTGGCTTATATACTGAGTAGAGAGAGTTCAATATGAAAAATAGATGAAACAGATACGGAGAGAGACGGAAATAGAGTGGAACAGAGGAATCTGGCTCGGAAAGGAAACTCCAGCCTATATATGGTACACACAATAAAGAAATAGTCCATTCTTGGGTATATATCAGAGGTAAAATATGATTTCGTGAGGATTAACATAGTTTTAGAGTGTTTTGATCCAAGCGAGGTTTCTCCGATTACTCCACAATTCTCCGGGGTCAGGAGTACCTTTACGCTTCATGATCACTCACCGCCTGGTTTCCCTTGGGTGAGTTTCATTCTATTCCTCGGATAGTTCTGTCCATCCTGAGTGTGATTAACATTCTCTCGAGAAGGCCTGTTGTCTAGCTTTCCAACGACACCACTTATGATAATCTCGAGCAACTGCGCTGAGTATGTACAAGTGATTCCCAATAGTCGGCTTTAGCGGATAAGACCTTCCGTGTATGATTTCTAAGATCAAATGTTTCGATTTGCCAAGGCTATCCTGGTACATAGCTTTCCGTAGGACTGCTAAGCATGTTTCTACCATCCTCACGGTTACAACCGGTGCCGCGAATAGACCTCTACGGTTTCCTCGGGATCGTTCTGGTCCATTGTTATGGACTGTAAAGTCCACATCTTAACATAGCGCGTTGGGGGTCTTAGTGCGAGGGATGCCTTCCCTCATAATTCCTTCCCTTGATTAACGTGTTGGCTTAGTACTTATCCCGCTTTGAGATGTCCTGTAGTTTAGAGAGTATACACTCTTGGGTATAACTAGATTGACGATCTAGCGTTACATCTCCAGGCAGCCCAGGTACACTGCATGCAAATCAACATAACTTTTCATGGAAATAGTAAAATTATGCTAAACTTGGGTGAATATAGAAAGATTATGTTAAGATTGCATGAAGTTCCATACAATTTTAATATAATCTTACTATTTCCACAAATATTTCTGTAGATTTGCATGCAGTGGTATCCTCGCTAGCTTGGCTCTAGGGTACGCTTGTGGACGTACCTTCACGGTTCGCTGAGTATTATTGTTAAGTTCTTTGCCTCGCAACAGCTATCATGCTCGGGCTCCGTATAACTCTCTTGTTGCATTGTATAACACGTACAAGGTGTCAAAATGTATGGTTACACGCCTTAGGCCGATTTTAGGCCTAATAACGCCAATGACCATGACTCTTGAACGTGGTCATTCCAACAGAGCTATCCTCATTCTGCACAAGATGATTGGAGTAGTGTTGGGGAGGGCCAGGTCGGGCCAGAGACCCTGTGGTCGGGTCGGGTCACCAAGGGTCAGGGCCAGCTAAAATTCTGACCCTGGCCACCTAAGAGGTCAGGCTGGGTCGGGTCGGGGTCGGGGTCTGGCCCAGGGCCACTCCTAACAAGGAAATTCATGAAAATTAGCCCACCCCTCAGCCAAAATTGTACCACCTCCGATTCCACTGCCCCAATTTGGTGCTCAGTTGCAAAGCCAGGGGGTATGGTGACAGTAAACAGGCCATGACCTTATCAAAAATAATTCATACTACATACTACTTCAATGAAAATCTCAAGCAGAATATTCAATAACTTCATGATTACAGCCAATAGAACTAAGAGATAGGTACTGTCCATAGACTGATAGGTTAAGAAGAGATTTGACTGTGAATCATTGCTGATCTTGCATTTTACTATGCACCAGCATATGACAAGCTGATGGTCAGTGTATCAAATCTACTACAGCTCCCTGTGCTTTACTCATGGGCTAAGGTCACAGGTGACTATATACCAGGGAATTTACTAGTAGTGCACTACTCAGGCCCTTAAAAATCAATATTCAGGAGCACCCATGCATGAGCTTTAGACTCAATCTTGGCCCAAGGTCAAGACCCAGGGCCAAGGGTCAGCAAAATCCTGACCCTGGCCCTTGACCCTCTTTGACCCTCTGCAAGGGCCGGGTCGGGTCGGGTCGACCCTAGCTGGGTCGGGCCGGGTCGAGGGTCACTGACCCGGCCCTCCCCATCACTAGATTGGAGTTGCAGCTTTTGATACTTTAGTTCACCAAGCAATCACCAAGTATATTGGTTCGATTTTGTGGCTTGCAGACACTGAGTATTGAACGTGCATTCCTACCCAACACCTTTCCGGATTGTTTCCGGATGTGATTGTTGTAAATATCCGGCGCAGGGACTGAATAAGCTGTGAGGCTTGAGAGACAAAAGAGACTAGATTGGATAACTGTAGATACTGGCCTCAGAGAAGGCCTTATATACTGTGTACAGTAGTAGATATTACTAAGGTGGTCTGGTACATACGAAGTATCAATAACCGGGTGAGTAATGATTGGTAAGTATGGCTGGAGTTGTATCATATCCGATCGGCGAAATACAACAGTGATTTGGGCTCTCAGTTCTCTCAATGAACTGGAATTAAACCACGTCTGCATCCCAACTAAGTAGTACAAGTTACAGGGCAAAAGTTATGCAGTAACCATACTCTGTATGGATACAATCTGTTGGCACGGAAGTGATCAAGCTTGAAACTTTATTCTTCTGTTATGCTTTCCTAACGTAGTTCATGTTGCCTGTAAGTGGGAGACTGTGGGGCATGCAGTGGTCACTGGTTGGAGGCAGACGCTGAGTTTTCCAGCCTCTCAATATCAATCTCGGCGGTTGTATCACTTGAGAAGGAAGACACTATTTAACCCAATGCACTTTTACTGGTTCCATGCACTGGAACTTACTAGCATCATAACCTATCGTGGAAGGTATACAGTACTGTCAACTACTTACTAGTAGAGTATACAGAGTTGAATACCTAATCTCCGAGTCTTATCTCCAGTGGATGAAAAATATTTGGACTTGGCAATTATAGGTGTGATAATAGAGGCTCACAGCTCCCTCACCCGCATGGTCACACACAGCGTTTGCAAAAATCACCCTATGCACATTGCAGAACCCTCAAGCCCAGATTAGCCTGAGTAACTGCCACACAATAGCGCTGGCCCACTGCTGGTGCTAACAGCTGGAGGGAAATGCCTTTGATTGATTCAGGCTCCATGACTGCATTGAACCAAAGCCATGATGTTGAAATATACACTGAAGCTTTTTCATGGTAATGAATTCTGAAAAAAAAGTTTGAGCATGTCAATAGTCTCAGGTTCTATATCATCCAATATGTTTACCAAGTAAGGAAGAGATTGTAAATGGAGAAAAGGATGACTGGCATGTTCAACTACTTCTCTCGAAAAGGACTTCATTGTTGCTCTCGAAATTTCAGTGCCAAATGTCACAAGAACAGTTTTAACTTTTAGCACACACAACATAGATGTGTTTCACAGGAAGACAATGCATACAGGCCAGAATTGAGGGCAATTCATCCAGAATATTCTTAATTGCCTTTGATTTTGTGGTAACATCAAGCAGACGTGAAGGTATTGAATTTAGAACTGCAGTGGTTAATTTTTTAAAATTCAATTTGACTACAAGAGGTTCAGGCATTTGAAGCCACACTGGTATCGAGTTACAAACTGCAGCATAAGTTGATTCTAGGGAAGACATCCTCAAGGTCAGTGGCCGTCGTTGACGGGGTTAGACAAAGGCGGAAAAACCAAGACTCAGGTTTTACTAGGAATCAAGCCGATGTCCATGGCACGGGGATCGGGATAGTGGCAACCACCCCGTATACCGGATCATCAGTTAAATGACCTGACATAGCAGATTTGGTACTTGCCACATGACATGATTAGATAGGGCATCTGAAACAACCGGCATGGCGGCTCAACATCAGGTGGGAAAGAAATACCCAATCTGGCGGTTTTGCAAGAATCCAACACTCATTTGACACCTACAAGACCCTCCCTTCCCTTCGGTCAGAGTCGGGGAATTGCTTTTAGGTCTCTTTATTGTTCAAGATCGGCATGACAACGTAACACAGAAACCCGACCTCCAAAGTCCCCTATGCTTCGAAAAAATAGTGTTTTTTTTTCGCAATTCGTACTCTTTAATTTGGCCAAGTCATATCCAAAGCCTGAACACGACTTGAAGCATCCCTGGTTTTTTGGGGTAAGTCTCTTCTTCCTCTGGCCCTTTCCCATGTCCAGAATATTGCCTGTCTTTACGGTGAGGTCCAGCTGTCACCGCGCCAAAATGCGATTCATTACATGCAACTTCTTTCGGGTTTTCTCGCATTATGTCGTTTTAATTAACCCCGTATTGCGATGAACATAATCAAGCCCACCGGGCGGTTATCGACGTTTCGCTTAAGTTACCCTGGGAGCACGACTCACAAGATATGAACCCTCTTGCACTTTGGAACTAGGGAAAGCCTGAAGGGGTACAAACAGGTAAGTATAGACCCTTGTTTTTGTATATGTCAATAAGAAATGCTGTCGGCTTGCACCAGCCAATGTATTTTTCTGATTACAGAGTTGGAATAGAAATGACTCCGTAAAGCTAGGTAGATAGTGGAAGGTGTTTTGCCTGGGCCTGGGCCGGCGCGTGGGTGGGAAACTCAAAGATGCGCCGGAGCAGGACGGTACGGAGCGACTGGATAAACATGTCCAGCAGCTGTATATACAAGTAGTTATTTCGCGGGAGGGGAAGGGGTAGGGAAATGCAAAAAATGGATACATATGCGAGAGACGCGATGACGGCCAGGAGCAGAGAAGATAATGGTCCCAGGTTTGACCGCCCTTGCTATCTCATCTGAAGATAAGTCTCCTTATCGCAAAACTTCCTATCCCTTCCGTCATCCCATCTTTACCTCATTGGAGGTCGCTGTATCGATTGGGTTGCTTGCTCGCAACACAACACTTCATGAGATGATGTTATGCTTCCCAGCAACATCTTGTGTATTTTTGTCTTTGAAACTGATGGAAAATTGCAAATTGCTACATTGCTACTACTGTAAAAAAAAAACGTAGTACTTGATACTACTCATTACAGAGGCACAATTTTTGTGCTCCTGGTGACATATGTGTTCTATTTACATTTGCTACTAGCCACTATTGGTATCTGATCATTATTCAACTAGTAATACTCACCATTTCATAATCCCCTTTCACACCAAGGACCTTGAGGTCCAACCTCTCCTGGTCAGAGTTAGGCTCTCTGGAGGAATTTGCAAGTTTGTCAAGGTAAAGCCTGCATGCCCTTTGATATAGGGGCCCCTCCCATGATCCTAGGACTAGGAGCATTTCGCAGTATTTGAGTGTTTCTGTGAATGCTCCCTGAGCATCTTCTTTCTGCCCTTTCTTCATCCAAGCACGTCCCAACTGGAACAGTGCCTAGTAATGCTTAAGGGGCTCCCATAAGCCTTGCTGCCCTCTAAGGATTCCATCAAATATTCCACTGCCTTGTCATAGTCTCCTAGGGAGACAAATATCTGCCCAGCAAGGTTAAGTTCATGATAAACTCGCACAGTTATTTGTCTGGCTTCAGCCAGAGCAATTAAACCCCATTGCTTAGCTTCATCAAATCTTTCCAGGTTAATGCAGGTCTGTGTTAGCCAGCAAGCACAATTAAGCTGTTCTTTTGGCAGATTATTAGAATTGCAGAACTTCCAAATCGTGGTGAGGGTTGGAATTGATTGAGCATCCCATTGCATGCAAGCTTTGTTTGGCATTGCGCTATGCCTGCAGGATCAGCCAAAGACTGGAATTCTGCCAAGGCATCTTCAAGAATTCTTTGATAATCTTGTGAATCAGTGCTCATGGTCACATTTCCAATCCAGTACAAGGCATCAGCAGCACGCTTCACTTCTGACACAAGTAAAAATGCTTCTCTGGCAAGACAAAGCTCGTTTATGGCCTCTTCATACTGATCAAGGCCCTTTGAATTTTGACCATTCCAGTATAACGATTCGGCATACAACTTCTGGTCCCCTAACTTCTTGGAGAGCTCCAAAGAATGTTGTGAAACCTCCAACCGTGGGCGAGTCTCATACTGGTGCTCTGATAAGATAAGAAGAGCCTCAATTATATCTGGATCAGGTGCTGTGGTTTCCAAGAGGATTCCTTGAAGATTTGCTTCCTCCAAGGAACGAGCATTTTTATGGCCCAAGTAATTGATTTCTCCAAAAGATGCGCTGTGCTCCTTAAGAAATGCACATGCCATCTGGACTGTTGATTCCCAGATATTTTCAGGGAACCGTTTGGGATCAAGAACATATCGGCGGATTACTGGGAGGACAACAAAGGTGTCTCCACGCTTCTCCACCAAAGAAGTGTCAAGGAGTGTCCCTAGCCCTGACATAATAGTGGCATGTGGCACTGTATTGTGCGCCCACCACTGAGACAAGGCTTTCAATGTAGTTCCTACAGGCAATAGTGCAAGTACAGCAAGTAGTTTTGCTGCACTAGGAGAGTCCTTCATGGGTTGACTCTCAACTGATAGCCCTATACAGATATCCATACTCTGTTCTGTGCTCCCACCAAGGTTCATTACTGTAGTTCCGCCCTGTTTGTATTGCTCCAGAAGCTCTGCTGGTGTAGAGCCCAAGTTCTTTCCAAGCTTTGCCATCAGTGTTATAGCTAATGGCATATGGCCAACCTCATCAAGCAATAAGGCTAGCTCAGGGCTTTGACTTCCAGCTGGATCAATTTCAGCATAGATGCAAGTTGAAGCCACCTTGTCAACGGCCTCTAAATGGACACATTTCCAATGTATACTATCCCCAGGTGGTTGGGATGACCGCATAGTGACAAAGAGTGCAACATGCTCAAGCTTTGCAAGTTGAAAAAGGATGTCCTGCACCTCTGTTCGGCTATGGAGATTCCATGGAGTTTCAAAGTTGTCGAGCAAGAGAATAATGGGAGATTTCGAAGAATTTAAATCATGTAGTATATCACGAAGTGGGTCTCCTGTATTGAGAGACACTCCAAGAGAATCATAGAGAGTATCCTTGAGTGAGGAAACAGAAGTGGCCTTTACGCAAGGTACCCAGACACGGTTCTCCTCACCAAAGTACTCAATGACAGACTGGTGATTGAGAACAGCACGAGCTATTGATGTCTTTCCCATGCCTCCAGGTCCTAGGAGGCAGATCCGAGCCATACTGTTCTCAGGCTGAGAGACCAGTGTAAGCGCGAAGCCATTGACAATGGTGTCACGCCCAAAGAAAATATCAGGAGCAACCGGTATGACACCTCGTCGAAGGGGAGAACTATTACTTTGCTTCCTTTCAGTGAGGATAGCTAGGGCGGCTTTCATATCTTTCCTTAAATCCGTAACATCCTCTTGCATGTCATTCACGGCCTGCGCCTGCTGTCTGTAAAAGGTAACAATCTGCTGAGAAAGATGCTCAAGAGCATCAGTGTCTGCAATCTGACGTGCAAGCTACGGGAACCAATTGAATCACAAGAACAGCCGTTTTCAAAAACAAAAAAAACATGCTCACATGGAAGCTCTCCAACGCATTTCCTAGACGTTCCACACATCCCTGTACTTTATTCTCGTTCAACGATCGAAATAGTATCACAAGAAATGTGTTCTGCTTTGCAATCTCATCCAGCTTGGACTGGATATACTTGAGATCACTAGAAAATCCCCCATTTCGATTAGCTTGCTCAGTAAATTTGGGAGAACACTTACCGCTCCAGCTGCTTAATATCGCTCCGCAATCTCTCTTCAATCTCTTCGACTTTCTTTCCCTTGAGCTCGTCGACAAGAATGAGCGTCAAGCTCTTGATACGGTTCTTGAGGTCCGTTGCATGATTCAAGGTAGCATAGCTATCCTAGAGGTAGTGATTGGTAGGTGGTCAATTCAAAATTGAAGATAGTCGGACTTGCCTCGCACGTTTGAATAAGACTTTTCGCAACTTTAATAACAATGTCCACTCCGGGCACAGGTATCTGCTCGGCCGCTATGTCCAGGGCTTCAAGAAACATCTTTCCCGTCTCGTGCGCATATTCCCCCTTGCTGGGTGGACCCAGGTTGTAGTTGTCATTTCGTACTACTTCCTTTTTTCGTACAATCACCTAAAATGCAGGTATATGTCAGCTCGTAGAATATAACGTTCAGGATGGGATTACATCGCCAGGAAAAATTTCATCGTCCGATGCAGGCGTCGCAGACGCGCTTTTGGGCCAGCAAGGAAAACAGATCATCGTAGTAAGTAAAGGGAAACACTCGGTTGCTTGCTCGGTTGCATGTTCAATATCTTCAAGATTGACGGCCACACGCTCAAACCTAATGTTTAACAGAATAGATAGAGTTCAAAGTATCTCCTAATGGGTTATCATTCAGTGGCTTTGTTTATGAATCTCCTCCGGATCCCAGTCGTCAATAGGTCGAAGATATAAATAAACAGGTGCTGCAACGCTGTTTCTCTTCCCTTTCCTCCAGGGCTTGGAACCTGTTCATTTCCGATCGGATGCTAAAACACTTGTTCTTGTTCTTGTTCGAGAATGTCACTGTCCTTGTTCTCGAGTGCGTTCTTGTTCTTGATGCGATTGTCCTTGTTCTCTTGAAACGTGAGAGAAATCACATGATCTAATGGGTGAACGAGATGGAGTAGATCGTGTTAGATGGGAGAATCGGAGTCAATGGAGCGAGGGAGCTGATGATTTGACTCCACTAAGGGATGTCAATGTGGTTAGAGGAATGTACTGGAGCCGGCCAATGAGTCGACCGCAATGACCCCATACAGCTACCCGTCAACTAAAGGTAACACGTGTCCATGTAGTACTCAAGCTTTGTGCTGACCGACGCTACACTAGCTATCCTATGACAGTTCCACCTTCCAACTCAAAATCAAAGACCAGTCTTTCCCGGATGTCGCCAATGATAAGAGACCCAAGCTTGAGGGAGGACTACGAGTGGAAAGTCCAATATGTCTGCTCGTTGCAGTAGGTAAAGACACAACGGACGTCGGTACTGAAGACATGAAAGAATTCACCAGGATGGATCGAGAGGAGAGTACTCAGCGTGGAAGGCACCGTCGGACGGTCAAGTGTAGCATCAGAGAGTCCACCGAGTCCCGAGAGCTCTTCCAAGGTACACGGGTGAACAACAATCCGGGGTCGTAAGCTGGCGCACGATCATCTTATTCCGAGCACGCTTGCGTCGTGGCAATGGGCATACACTTTCGACTATCGGAGCTGTAACGCGATCCCGACTCTCTACACATAAACTTAACCAGTACGCAACAACCTCTGTGTGTCATGAACAGCCCTGTTGATATTATGGATGTCAAAGCAGCAGAGCATAGATATAAGAGCACAACGACAGCAAAACAGACTATATCATCTCATCCGATTCCGTACCGCGATTCCGCACCGCCTAAACATAATGTCGCTCCATTCGCCGAGAACGATTGACGTCTACGCACAGAGTGTAGGGATACATCTGCAAAGGGAAGGTTGCCTTTCGTTCGGTATATACAGAAAAGGAAAGAGAAAAAACTGACCGGAGGTTCAAGCTCAGCGCTCCGGCCATAGGTCCCGTAGTCGTTACGATCTTCATATCTATGAATCGACTGTATCGGTTTCGGTCATGAGTAAATACGGGATCCTAGCTGTCGCGCCCGGTAGACAACCGTCAGAGCCATGCTTAGTTAGAGCATTTTCAGGTCCGTTACTACCATGAAACATATACATTTTCTTGGTAGTTGCAAGTGAAATTTGGCATTAAAGCACCGGACGGAGAAGATCTTTGCAGAGAATTCCGAATCCTGGTATAAAAGAGAGGTGGGTTACGTTGTTGAATTTTCCACAGATGAATTATTGGCGTTCGAACCAGTGGGTGAAGAGCGTGCAACGTGATGGTGCTCAAGAAACATCGCGTTGGAATGTTGATAGAAAGGTGGCAAAGCAATGGAGTCCAATTCTGCGCCGTGTGAGGAAGATGTAGCGTTTGAGAGAAATGGGTTATAGGAGTAAGGATCAGCGGCTGCTCTAAACCACGAAGGTATGATTTGAGCGTTGGGAAGACTTGTATCGGCATTCGAACCGTATGGCCCTGGTCTGAATGTGAGAGGTAACGGAGTTGTCATCACTGAGCCGAGGAAAGACAAAGATAGAGAAGGCAGTCGACCATGGTCTATCTTCGAGGTTATCCAGTCACCGTTCCCTAGATTAATTCTGACCGCTTGGCCTAACAAAGATGAGAACGAGGATGATTTAGACCAGAAAATTCACGTACAGATACCCAGTCCAGAGCTCCGAATGCCTGGGATACGAAAGGATCGACGCGGGGTTAACCTCGACCCAACCGAATGAATAATTCGAGAATTCTAAGATAACTGAATTAGCACCTGACTGTCATGCACCTGAAGGCATGCAGAAACCAACCAGTGTATGCGAGCGAGCTTCAGTCTTGTTTAGCGTAAAGACATATCCGATGCGGCGTGACACGTTCACGAGTAAGCCACGGCGAACGCCAGATACGACTTATGTATGGTCGGTATCTCCCTGGTTGCAGTTTAAAAAGTAAGTTTATCGTAGTCTAACAGCAGAACAAAAACATACCTTAGCCTAAGCAGCCTCGTAAATTTCTCCAGCTTTAATCGAAACTCGTCCTATCTTGGCCTTGAGTACCTAGGAAGGATCACAGGTAGCCAGCACCAGTAGTTTTTGCCTGACTCTTGCACGGTTTGGACCCCATAGACATAAGAGTGTAACGTGTAAGTCTGGAGACATGGTAACTGAGGTCGAGGAAGCGAAGAGTCAGACAATAGGCGCTTGTACATCACATTGCCGAATTCAGTGATAAAATTTATGTATAACTCCAGACTCGTCAAGAGGCTCATTGATGAAGCTTGAAGCTTGACCGCCTAGGTACATCCGTCCCGGATCCTTCGCCACCACCACCTCAGCCGCTGACATTGACACGCTCATCGTCATCCCCGAGTCTTTCTAGCACTACATCCTTGCATTCACCTGGAACTTCCGCATCTTTATCTGCAGGCATAGCAGTCAGCACTTCTTCAAAGACCGTGACCATTTATCCCTTTCAACCCACACTAGGTAGCTTGTAACAGCAGTGTTTCTTCGATTCTGGTTGAACCCGTCAGCAAGAACGTTACAAACACATTGATAGGTACTTGCGCCTATGTGTACGCGTGTACGGACGGATTCGAATATATACATACTAAGTGCCCAATGCTCATGTACAACACCTGTAGGCTGCTAGCTAAGTACTGTGACTTTCTGTACATGTTTGGATTCATTACTAACTAGTCACTGCCACTGGTACCGGTATCTGATCCCCAGTCTGACTCAGCTATACCCACTGTTTCATAATCCTCTTTTGCACCAAGGAGCTCGAGGGCTTCCATCTCCTCAGAGTCAGGTTCTATGGAGGGATTTTCAAGTTTATCAAGGTAAAACTTGCATGCGCTTTGAAATGCTGGCGTATACCATGATCCTTGGAGCATTTCACAGTATCTGAGTGTTTCTGTGAATGCTCCCTGAGCATCTTCTGTTTGCCCTTTCTTCATCCAAACCCTTCCCAATTGGAAGAGTATCCTAGCAATGCCCAATGCGCCCCCATAAGCCTTGCTGCCCTCTAAGCCTTCCATTAAATACTCCACTGCCTTGTCATAGTCTCCTAGGGAGATGCATATCTGCCCAAGTATCTTAAGTCCATCATAAACTCGATAACTTGTTTTTCTGGCTGCATCCAGAGTGATTAAACCCCATTGCTTAGCTTCATCAAAATTTCCCAAGTTAATATAGGTCCGTGTGAGCCACCGTGCACAGGTGGTTTGTTGTAGTGGCAGATTATTAGAAACGCAAAACTCCCAGGTGGTGGTCAGTTTTGAAATTGATTGAGCATCCCATTGAGTTACAAGCTTTATCTGGCACAGCGCTATGCCTGTTGGATCACCCAAAGATTGGTATTCTGCCAAGGCATCTTCCAGACTTCGATCATGCCGACCAGGGGTGAAAATGGATATATCTCCAATGCAGTACAAGGCATCAGCAGCGCGTTTCGGTTCTGACACAAGTAAAAATGCTTCTCGGGCAAGACGAAACTGCTGTAGGGCCTCCTCATACTGAGCAAGGCCCCTCAAATTCCGACCATTCCAATATAGTGCTTCTGCATACAATTTCTGATCTTCTAACTTTTTTGAGAGCTCCCAAGCATGTTGGGCAATCTCCACCCGTGGGCGAGTCTGATACTGGTGCTCTGACAGAACAAGGAGAGCCTGGATTATATCTGGAGCAGGTGCTGTAGTTTCCAACAGGATTCCTTGGAGATTTGCTTCCTCCAAGGAACGAGCATTTTTATGGGACAAGTAGTTGCTTTCTCCCAGGGATGCATTGTGCTTTTTGAGATATGCACATGCCATCTGGACTGTTGATTCCCGAGTATTTTCGGGAAACCGTTTAGGATCAAGGACATATCGGCGGATTACTGGGAGGACAACATAATTGTCAGCACGTTTCTCCACCAAAGAAGTGTCAAGGAGGGTCCCTAGCCCCAAACTAATGGTTGCCTCTGGCATATCGCCCACCCACCACTGAGATAAGGCTTCCAATGTAGTCCCAACAGGCAATAAGGCAAGTATGTCAAGGACTTTTGCTGCGCTAGGAGAGTCCTTCATGAGTTGACTTTGAACTGATAAGGTTATACAGATATCCATGCTCCGTTGGGCATCGCCACCAAGGTGCAAGAATGCAGTCCCTGCCTCTTTATAAAGCCCAAGAAGCTTTGTTGGCATGTATCCCATTTTCCTGCCAAGTTTTGCCATCAGTGTTATGGCCAAGGGCATATGTCCGACTTCGTCAAGTAATGAGGAGAGCCCAAGGTCACTGGCTCCAGCTGGATGGATCTCAGAATAGATAGAAGCTGATGCTTTATTGTCTACAGCTTCCAAGTGGATGGATTCCCAATGGATACCATCTCCAGGGGGTTCAAATGATCGCATGGTGACCAAGAGAGCAACGTGCTGAAGCTTTGCAAGTTGCAAAAGGATCTCCAATACCTCTGCCTGGCTATGAAGATTCCAGGGGGTTTCAAAGTTGTCAAGCAAGAGAATAATGGGAGATTTCGAAGAATTTAGATCATGTATGATGTCCCGAAGCGGGTCTCCTGTATTGAGAGACACTCCAAGAGAATCATAAAGGGTATCCTTGAGCAAGGATACAGAAGTGGCCTTTACACAAGGTACCCAAACACGATTCCCCTCACCAAAATAATTCACAACAGAGGGGTGGTGGAGAACAGAGCGGGCTATAGACGTCTTTCCCATGCCTCCAGGTCCTAGGAGGCAGATATGAGCCATAATGGTCTTCTGAGAGACCAGCGTGTGCACGAAGCCATCAACAATGGTGTCACGCCCAAAGAATATATCTGGAGCAACCGGAATGACTCCTCGTCTGGGGCCAGAACTGATACCTTCCTTCCTTTCAGTGAGGATAGCTAGGGCAGTTTTCATACCTTTGACATCCTCCTGAATGTCACCCACAACCTCTTGAATGTCACCTACCACCTCTTGAATGTTATTCACAATGTGTGCATTCTGTGTATAAAAAGTAATAATCTGCCGAGAGAGATCCTCTCGAGCCTGCGCATCTGCAATCTGTTGTGCGAACTATGGGAACCAATGAAAAAAATAAGAAAATCTGTTTTCAAAAATCCGCTCACACCAAAGCTCTCCAATGCATTTGCTAGCCGTTCCACACATCCTTGTACTTTATTCTCGTTCAACCATCGAAACACTATCACCAGAAAAGCATTCTGCTTTGCAATCTCATCCAGTTTAGACTGAATATATTCTAGATCACTAGTCGTAGCAAATCCCGCATAACAATCAGCTTGCGTACTCCAGATTTGGGAAAACACCCACCCCTGCAACTGCTTAATATATTTCTGTAATTTCCCTTCAATTTCATCGGCTTTCTTCCCCTTGAGTTCGTCGACCAGAATGAGTGTCAAGTTCTCGATCCGGTTCTTGAGGTCTTTTGCGTGTTTCAAGGTTGTATAGCCGTCCTAGAGGTAGTTAATGGTATGTGATCGATAGAAAAACTTTATAGCTAGTTGGACTTGCCTCGCATGTTTGAACAAGATTTTTCGCGAGTTTTATAACAATATCTACTCCCGGTACAGGTATTTGCTTTGCCGCTATGTCCAGGACTTCAAGAAACATCTTTCCCATCTCGCCCGCATATTCGCTCTTGCTCGGTGCCCCCAGATCGTCGTTGACATTTCGTACTTGTTGCTTTTGCAGTTCAATCGCCTGAAAGGTACATGTATGTCAGCTTGTAGAATATAATGATGTCTAGGACGGAATACACTTACAGGAAAAAGATCGTCGTCCGATGCAGCTGTCGCGGAACCACGTTTGGGCCAGCAAGGAAAGCAGGACATCATCGTAAAGCAAGGAAAAATTTGGTTGCTCGATCAACTGCATGCTTTAATAATATCTTCAAAACCTCATGTTCAACAGAATAGATACATAGGCTTCAAGAGGCTTCAAGGCATCTGCCATTGGATCATTCACTCTGTTCACTCCCGCTATCGATATTTACAATCAGTCCCTATAAAATCATGATGAACTCTCACTCGTGTAAATCCTGCGGTGCGGACTGCTTGTTAGCCGCTTTTCTCCCTGTAGCGCTTAGAACGCCATTCATTTCCGACTAGTCAGATGCTTAAACTACATGAAAATCTATATGGAAATCTTGTTAGTAGAGATCGAAGACACAAATGATTAATGACAGCTTACTCGAGTCATGAATCCAAGCACCGGGAGTTTGGACTCATACATACTACGGTAGACCGTCCATTTTTTCTTCGAAGACACTTTCTCTACCGCGTACCGGATAACTGCGTGAAGATCAGTACTGAACGCCGTTTTGGCTTTGAACGTCAGGTCAGCAGAGGAGTTTGCTGGAAACGATATCAATCAAGACCAATATCATACCGGAAAAAGTAAACGTAAACTTCCCCAGTTTCTGGGCAACACTCCGTACATTGATATGGTATGGATTGGCGGTTGAAGACAACAATACCACACTCCTTCGGCGTTGCGGTTCGCATCAAAATCATCTCACTCACAAATCGATCCGTAGACCGCGTACTGGGGGCCTTTCGCTATCACCGGGCTTGCCTTCGCAATCATGAGTGTCACGGCCATCCCCGCATGTTCGCGCGCTAAAGCAAAACTCCGATAAGTTGCAATGAGGATATTCAGGTTTAAATACATAACGTATGCGCCGGGTAGCCCAGATCAGTTGAGAACAAGATAGAGTGGATGAGAGTATTGTAATCAAACCGAGGGAGTTGATTTGACTTCATCCATGAAGGGATGCTGAGGCTTGAGGAATGCGCTGGAGACGGAGATGAGTTGACAATGATCCAGATGTTTATTATCTTTGACCACCACCATCAAATAAGCGCCAAACCCTAAACGACGTTAACCTCGAAGAAAACGAGTGAAAACGGTACGGTCATAGTTCTGAGAGCAACAAAAATAGGCCTAGCTCCTTGCGCAAAGCCAAAAATATAAAAGTCCTGTAAAACAGGCGTATTCTGCTTGTGTTTCTGCACGGGTTATATCATTATGATACAAAATTCTCGTTACATATTACTTAGTATTCGTTGAATACTGAAAGATTATCCATCCTACCCAAGAAATCTCCTGTCTGTTCTGCTATGCTGCTGTCTCACCCGTTAGCACTACGTTGAATAACCACTCATTCTAAAAGTAAAATTTTCCAACCAAGATCTCACGTGCCTATCGATTATCGACTATCGATGGCTCGTTTCCGGCCCGCCGCTTCCTACACATATCTCTCTAGATCTGTTCGCCTCTGGCAACCCATCCGTTCTCTGAGACACCCTTAGGTATACTTTGGTAAATTACCAACGCCGTTAGTACGCCGTTAACTCTTATGCTGAAACTTTCCGCAATCCCACCAATCAGAAATTCCAAGATTTCAGTCAAATTGCAGTTAAAAGTCAGATGACAGCAACATGTATCGAAGAACTTATCATTGCATGGGCAGTCTGTACATATAATATGAATTTTGCATCACGAGCCTGTGGCTCCATGTAATGCAGAGTGGGTGAGCGAAGTAATGTAAGTCCTGTGTGTCAACAGACGGCTCGGGCGCTTACCCTCGCTTTGGCCGGTCAAAGCAGTTCGACCTCAGTTCATTATGGCTGCGCTCGTTCACAGCGGTGAAGTAAGGAGATTTGGTCCAAGCGAGGACCGGTGGGGATACCTAGTCGGGATCTACGAAAGAGTTAGCGTGAAGAAGAATAGATAGACTTAGCTATCGGAATATGGTCTTGTAGTCCGCCGTCTCTAGCGGTTATGCACACGTAGTAGAATTGAAGAAAAAAAGAGTCCCTTTCATTACTGTATCTACCTGTGATATATACAGGCTGCCACGCGTGCTCGTACGTCGCCTGACTGTATACATGTGATGTGTATAGGTAGGATAAAATATTTAGAAGGAAAATAGTCCGAAAGAATTGAAATACCTCCAAGTATGCGACTTTAAGGCTCTGCTGCATGGCGCGGGTAACACGCTTGACTAGTAAACTAGATCTCCCGCCTACGACCATCAACGGGGACAGGAGAGGTTGCCAGCCTCAACGTTGCGATCTAGGCGTGTACCGACATCCGCCGCATTCACCGTCAAGGCACGAAACCCATCGGATACGGAAAGGAATAATGATCAAGCAAATAAATCAACGGAAAAAGGATGATAAACATACACTGCTGCACAGGATCATAGAAAATTATTGAAAACTCACAGCATTGAAAATGTTCTGATATGTTTTTAGAAATATTTGCCAAGTGAGCCGGGCGATTATTCTTGAAATCTTTTGTTTTCAAAAAATTATGCGCATGTTTTGAGAAAGATTTGAAAACGTTTTGAGAATGAAGTAAAAGTTGATGGCCTCATTCCTTCCTCATGTGATGGAAGAGCGGGGCTCCCGGCTCCTTGTATATTCTCAGAATCGCACACAAATAAAGATATAAAGATGTATTATGCCAAAAAAATCTAAGTATGTAGCCTACAGCTTGGCAACCTGGACTCCTCAGTTGGACAACTTGAAGCCTGAGTTTGAGCTTGATTACGTTGAAGAACGTTGAAGAGTGACTTGGTGAACGTTGACGTGGCAGCCTTGACTTGAAAGGCAGAGACATTGAGCTTGAGTGCTTGAGCTTGCATACGGTCGGCCTTGAACTGAATAAATCAACCTTGATACTTGATACTTGAGACGAGTGCTTGAGTGCTTGAGCTGTTGCAAGAACAAGACTTGAGGGGAAAAATTTTGCGACAAGTTCGGCAGTGATGGTTGAAGTTGAAGGGGGGAGTCATCAACAAAAAAAAAACACGCGCTCTTATTTAAAAGGCTCACGGCGGCCGTACACCGCACGCGTTGAGAGAAGGTCTCGTGAGCGCTGAAACTGCAGCCTCAATGATTTCTCAAAAATATTTTTGATAAATCTTGAAAAGATGAAGCTTAGTCAGTTTTTGTGCTTAGAACTTACCAAAATTACAAAAATATCGGGATTTATGGAAACATTATTGATAGTTTCTCGAAAGCCAAGTTTCAAACTTTTCTGATCCGAGTATTTGTCGAAAATTATAAACCTTGCATGCAGCAGTGTACGATACGCCGATATAAAACCGAACCGCTAAAACTGCTACGCCCCTTCCGTGACCAAACTAAGCCGTAGAATCCATAGCGAATATGCTGGGGGTGCCGTAGAAATATTATAAGTTGCTGGAATACTTCAATAGGCGAGAGGAGATAAGAGGAGATCGGGAGGGCGACAATTTGAAATGGTGTGTATCAGTGATGTTGAACGGCCGTAATCACCGAGCTGTATTCGAGTTATTCGTATGCCGGTTTGTCGTTGTCCAGATTATGAGAGAAGGAAAGAGAAAAGAGAGAATATGGAGGTGGGAGTAAGAAAGGAAGAGAGGGAACGTGTGAAAGGAACTGAAACGAATTGATAGTTTTCGATGTGTAAAGCGATTTGTAATATATATGTATGTAAGTATAATGTACTGGTAAACGGCGTATAAGGATGTGTAGCTACCGACGGGGCAGCTACCACTTCCACAGAGGGGGGTACTTTAGATTCCGACCCCGGAATCCCTCAAAGAATCAATAGAAGAGACAGAAGAAGGAGGAGAGTTGTGAAGAATCTCGAAAAGAGTAGTAGTATCTTTGATAGAAAAATGTGAAAGATGAGAAAAGTAAGGGATAGAATTGTAATGTTTGAGTACAGCAGAAGCGCGTACCAACGAATCCAAATGCCATAAGTCAAATGTATCACGCACCAGATTCACCAGACGCTCGGGAGTGCATAGCGACCAGTTGATATCGCCGATTTGTTGTGGAAGCATGATCATTGCCTTCCACTCGAAGTCAGTTGCGTCTTGACACACTTTCCTATTCTTCTTCAGGAGGACACCCTCTTCCGTGATGGTGAATTGGGAAGCCATATCGAGGAACCACTCGCGAGTCATTGGACCGTTCCGCGCACCATCAGATCCAACTTCTGGTATGTATCATTCCGGAACAACACCAGATCGAACTCCGGCCACTACTTCAGTCCAGCGGAGTTGGGTATCCCTAGCATAGACGATATGCACGGTGTGATTGTCAGGGTGTTCATAGACCCATCGGAGACCAAGGTCGATTGGATAACTTGTTGCCAGTCCAATGGGGTCAACAAAGGCGTCAAGAACGGGGTGAGTCGGGTCCGTCGAGCGAATAATAAATGGTTGCTCTTGGATAGGCTCTATCTGGTACTCAGACCAGGGGTGAAAGCCTCGTTCATTGGGTATGTTGGATCGTCGAACAACGCGGCCAATGCGGGGTACAATACCTGAAGGTGGAATTGAAAATGGGGATATAATAGGAGGCGGCATAGAGAGAGATGATAGAATAGAAGAGGGGAAGAAAATAGGAAGACGAGATAGGAAAAGGAATATATATATATTACATGGATAAAAGAAAAGGCATAGGGTATAAGGAAAAAGCGAGATAATGATCACTCAGCGGTAAGCGGATGCATGTCCGAATGGAAAAACCTCTTTAGCCGTGCCTGTACACGGTCCAGACGGAACGACGGGAGCTCATACTGTACAGAGCCAACTTGCTGCCAGGGTTGCGGAATTTTTGCGCGTAGAGTTTGATGTGTAGGTCTATAATAGAACAAACGGAGGCGTCAAATATTAATGTGTCCCGGAAGAATAGCACCACTTAGCTCTTTGAGTACAAACGCATCGTTAGGGCGTTTCTCATGAATGATATAGGGGCCCGAGTATGTCCAGAGTCCCTTTCCGCCTTTGATCTCGTCGATAGCAGACTCTTGTAACCAAACATACATCCCTTCCTCGAAATCACGAAAATCCCATTGAAAACCAACGCGCTTGGATAGATCTTCAATTGCTCGGCGCCGAGACTCAGCAAGCTTCTTGTTTGCTTCGCGCATCTTCTCATCTCTTCGTGACAACTGTAGCGCTCGCATGGCAATTAATTCCTCATGGGTATGAACCGTGTGCCAGTCCAATGTCTGCCAAGTAATCTCTGTTAGATCAAATGAGAAAACTGGGTGCGTACCGTATAAGAGGTAGTATGGCGAGAAGCCTGTAGCTCGGGAGACTGTTACCCGCATCGCAAATAAAACCGCATGAAGGAATCGTGGCCAATTCCCTTTAGCATTGCCGGTACATTTGAACAAAGAATCCACCAGTGGCTGGTGAGCACGTTCCACAGGTGCATTACCCTGTGGATGATATGGAGTAGAAAAGATCACAGTACAATGGTATTGTGTCTCAAGCAGATGAGTAACCTCCTTCTGGAATTCCGGTCCTCCATCAAAAGTGAAAAACGGCACACACCCAAATCGACAAATTATCTCTTCATAAATGAACTTGGCTACGGGCGCGGCGGAGCTTCCTGAAACTGCCCTGGCTTCCGGCCATAGCATTGTCGGTTCTACAGCTTGAATAATTCGGTCTACACCGCCGACTCCATTGGGCATCTTGATTGAATCTAAATTAAAATGTCGCAGTAATGGCGCTTGCCAGGACTCATTGTAAGGAATTTTTGGATTGGACTTAACTGATTTCTGACATTCGATACACGAGCGGACAAAATAGGTGATGTCGTCGTACATGTTTGGCCAGTAGAACCGTTCCGCAAGTTGCTTGTACACTGCATCCCGTCCTCGATGTCCTATCTTGTTGTGTGCTGCCGCCATGAGATCCATCCGTTTCGTAGAATCTTCAACTACCAGCTGTGGAAGTCGATCCGACTTGGCCTTCGGAGCTAACCATAGGCGTCCATCCTGAAGAAAAAATCTCTGTGATTTCTTTTTGAAGCGTAGTCGTTCCTTTTGAGTCCGCAGATGTCCTGGATATAAACCTGTAGTGAAAAAAGTCTCGCAGTTGATTCCAGAAAGACTTATCTTCAGTATCCGGTACGCGATGCTGATGTCCAGTCTTTTCTAAATCAAGTGGTGGCAAGGGAAGCGTTTCGGTAGGGGATACTTGCGCAATATACTCCAATAACACTGTCTCATTCCCAAGTAGGAATTCTGCACTGCAAGATACTGGGTTTCGGCGATAGTGAAACTCGGGGAGTCTTCTACATGGATTGGTAGCAGTACAGCGACTTGCAGTAGCAGCAAAAATAGAATACTCATCTGTTGGATGTACAGGGGCCTGCGGTATTGAATTATTAAAATCCGGTAATTCTAAAGAAATCACTGAGCTAAGCATTAGTGGGATGGACGTACCCGGTTCATTCCATGAGCTAATAAATGGGTTTGAATAGTGGATATAGAGCTCGTTCCACATAAATCTAGTCAATGCCATATCATTGTAGGCATCAAGGAATTCTTCTGGGTCCGTATCATCGTAAGGTTGATCATTGGGTGAGGGCTTGCGGCGCGAAAGACCATCCTCAAGCTTGAATGATGTTGCCGGAACATGCTTGGTCTCAAAATCAAACAGTTTAATCCACGAAATCCATCGTAAGATGGGAGCATTGGGAACATCATCTGTGGAACGAATCATTTCTTTAACGGATGCAGCATCATGCTCTAAACGGAAATGTACTCCCCAGACTCGATGGCGCAACTCCTTGAGTGCACGAAAAATTCCATAAACTTCTGTTTTAGGCTGACCATAATTTTGTTCTCGTGCGTTGAATGTACAGGATCCGTATAGCGATATCCGTTTCTGAAGTTCTTGAACTTGATACATCGCCCATCCAGCACCCATCCATGCGGAATCAACACCTACAATCACTAGGCCTTCATCGGATTCTCGTGCAAAATGTGAAATCAACTTAGCTAACTGATAATCAATTCTTGTGAGTACTGGAGTACGAGTAATCCTGTGCTTGAGCATCTCAAAAGCTTCTAATGCTTCTGTAGTGAGTTCAAAAGGGGCTTCGGTATCACGGAGTAAGGTAGTGAGAGGCTTAGCTAGCAATGCGTAACCTTTGATCCATCGTCGCGCTCCTCCAGCAGTGCCCAGAAACCCTCGTACATCTGAAACATCTTGCGGTATCGGCCAGTCTAATACCTTTTGTACGACACTAGGTTCAAGGATCCATCCCTCAAGTGAGACAATAGATCCTACGATTCAAAGTTAACAATACTACCTTCTTCCCTGATGCAGTCATTCTTCGGATTTTGGGGTTATCTGGAATGGACACCTCTCCGTATCGTGAACGAGGGCCTTTAACACCACAGTCATCGACGAAGTTATCAGCTATCTTGGGTGAGATTTCATGGATTCCGTGCTTGACTCGGCGTTGAAATTCTTGCATACTGTTTGTAAAACCTTGTACCAGTGTAGTCTGCTGCTTTGGACCATCGGGTGAGTGAAAAGCTTGAAGGGGGCGTGATTTAACAGCTACCCAACAAGCGTCAAATCCTGAAAACAAATCAAAGAGACCGTAAGAAGCATAACCGAGAAACGACTCAGCAAATTCTCCGATATTTGGCACCAGGGATGAATCGCGGATAGTGACCGCATTAAGTGGTTGCATATCGATGACCAAACGCACTGGCGGTACTGAACCAGGTTTCTTCGCTACCGCAAAAAAGTTAAGAGCGATAACTCGACATAGTGGGCTCGAAACGTCCAGCTGCTTCATTGTCGCGGATGACCGCAACAACATCATCCTGTATTGCTCTTGGAATGGGGATTGGCCTTGACTGCCATGGAATATGTTCTATCGTCGGAATCTCATAGTCGGGATAATATTCCCGGGAGAAATACCCTTTCTCGGCGTAACTCCATGCGAAGGCTTTACCTCGGTTTACTACAACAAAAGCAATGAGATTAACTTCGTCAGAGGATAACACACCAGGCTCAATCTTTTGTAGCATGTCTTCGAGGCGCTTGAGCGTAACTCGGCCCGAGAAATTGAGTGTGCGATAATCTGGTGGATGAGTAGGTAGCACCATAGGAGTCGCTGGTGGTATAGGTTTGAATTGTTGAGCTTGCAGGTCAGGGAAGTAGGTTGGTACTGGTCTAACTTTGCGATCGACTGGCTTGTATTTCTTCTTAGGAGTCTTTGCCAGTTTGGCGCCAGTGCCAGTGTATGTGTATCTAGAAAAATAATCGTCGTTTAGTGCTCGGTTTGTCCACGGCGAAGGAAGAACAGAAGTTGGGTTAATACCCATTGTTGAAATGTAAGAATAAATAAGAGAATCATATTCAGAAGGGGGAATAACGTCCAAAAGAGAATCAAATTCAGAATACTCAGCGTTGCCCATTAGGGCTTCAAAAGACCTTCCTAAGACAGGATAGGAAGTGCGGAAGGTCATGGAATCACTTCCTAATCCCGAAAATCCAAGTCTTCAACTTCTTCGATGAAGGATACTCCTCTCGGAGGTTCTCCCATCCGGATAGCAGTCGTGTTGCGTGGATTTCCCGGGTCCGTAATAGAAACCATAAGGGTCGGGCGCATTCTCTTGTTGCCGTCTTGCCATAAGTAAAGTTTGCAGTGGTTGCCTCGTTCATAATCGATCCGAGCGGAAAATTCTTGAAGGAATGGTTGTCCTAGAATAAGATCGTGTTTGCCTATGGGTTGGTTAGAGATGAAAATATGATGAGCAAAATCATGGCCTCCTATTTTAATAGGGGCATTGATAGCGCATCCGCGCAAGCGTTCATAGTCGCCGTTGATGCCTCTGAGGGACCAGCGCATCCCGTCGAAGTCCATAGGTAGTGAAGCAGATTCTGGCAAATGAGACCCTGCAACATTGAGTTCAGATCCGGAGTCAATCATAGCCAAGTATTCATTGCCGTTGAGAGTAATTCAAATGTCGCCTACGGTCATTGCAAAGAAACGGGATGCGGGGATTTGAGCAGCGGCGTTAGAACACCTGAAGACAAAGTCTTTAATTCCCGTTTCGTCAGACTCAACATACGCGTGTTTCTCCACAGACTCTGCTCCAAGAGTACCTTCAATAGACGTGATCGGTTCCATAATATTGCCGTATCCTGTAGAAGTAGTTCTCGTGTCTTTCGGAGCACCGTATTCGCGTTTGATCCGGGTGTATTCCATCATGAGCTTAGAAAGCTGAGGACTAGCACCCAGAAGTTCGAAGAGGGGTACTTCGACGGTTAGTTCACCTATTTTTGAGAACATAGACTGTGTGTCAGCTAAATCCTGAACTTTGGAAGTAAAATGATACTGTGGATTGTTTGTAGATCTTTTCTCGCCATCTTTCATCTCTACATCCTTTGTAATACCTCCCCTCGGATTTCCGGGTCTCGAATCCTTCCAGCCTTGTTGTTGATTAATGGGATTTGTCGGCGGTGGAATGTTGTTCCTTGGCGGTTGTACCATGGGTGTTGCCTCTGGTGCAAATCGGACTTGCTGTACAGGTGGCTCTGGTTGTCGTAGCGCAGGTGGTAAAGTGGATTGCGACGGAAGGTTTTGCCTCGCCGGCTTCTCCGGGCGGTTAACTTGAGACATTGGGTCGTGTCTCTTAGTCTTTGCTGTATCCAATCCGGATCGTGTAGAAGGGTACACATAGTGTTGCGCATCCGGTACTGAATTGAGCGCGAAAGAGTCTCCACCAAGAACATCTGTATCATCATACATGAGTCCCACAGAGTGAGAAGATCGTAGATGCGGAGGCGTATCGCGTGCGGAAGCAGAAGCTGTTGCCGCCGTAGTTGTCGTGGTTTGCCCCGCGGATCCGTGTAAGTGTCGAAGATATGACGAAACACCTCCAGACCATCCACTAGGAGTGCGCGGGAGATCCGCTCCTCCGGGGAGAACATACCTGGATCGTACTGCATCAAAGGTCAAAAGATGTTCAGCAAGCAATTTATGAGTTTCCGGGCAGAACCTTGGGCCCGTTGGATGTACTCCGTCTTGGCCACAAGATTCGCCGCACATGAAACAACGTCTTGGTCCAGTCTGACCGTCTCTGCGCGGCGGCGATCCACTTTCTTTCGCTCTCATAAGCAATGTCAATGCTTCTAACTGCTTCGTCAATTCTTCAATACTGTTCTTCTGAACTGGTTGAGCATCTGTGATTATCTTCGGATCTTTATATCCAACCGCCTCGTTCAAAATATTCCCTTGGGGAATAGGCACACTGGAAATACGATTCCCAAACTCGTTGAAAGAAGACTTAGCTTTTTCAGAATTATCTGTTCTCCAGTCTTCATAAGTGACTGAATTTTTATCGAATCTTGACTTCAGGATATCCAGTGACTCAATCACATTGGGCGGGTCATCCTTGGAGCGTTTATTCGTTGGTAGGACCCCGTGAAACCAGTCTTTCATGTCATGTGGGATACCCATAATAAACAGATAATTGAACTTCTTGTCCGTGATGAGTTTGCGCTTCTTCAATGAGGCGGCAATACCTATGAATTCGCGGTAGTAGGACTCGACTTCTGAGAGTTTAGTAAAGGCGGGCTTAGCTGATTTCTGCATACAAAATTCCTTCACCTCTTCCTCGGTGTATTCTTTGGGCTTGTCTGTTGATCCATACAGTCTATAGAGAGCTTTTCTGGCGTTCGCCCAAGAGAGTGCCTTGTCAGTATCAAATTCTTCCATATGGATGATTGTATCCTTGACCCGGTCAGAGGAGTAGTCGATGATATACTTTACCGAAGCGTCCAAATCCGTCTCGCCAGCTTGGGACGCGTGTAGGGCAATCCGATTGAGAAAGTCATCGATGTAACGCTCGTTGAAGAACGGCGTGTTCTGGGTGCGCGGAATTGGCATTGGCACCCGTAGGTTGTACATGGCGGTTTGTGTATTTGTGGTATTGCTACCACCTCCTTGCGTAGTCGACATTCTGTAATAATTGACACGGTAGTCACGTAAATTTAGAAAGGAATAAAATGCTTATCTTTAATAGAACCTCGGAAAACTGGACCCCCTGCGGTGGTCACCACTGAAGTAAGGAGATTTGGTCCAAGCGAGGACCGGTGGGGATACCTAGTCGGGATCTACAAAAGAGTTAGCGTGAAGAAGAATAGATAGACTTAGCTATCGGAATATGGTCTTGTAGTCCGCCGTCTCTAGCGGTTATGCACACGTAGTAGAATTGAAGAAAAAAAGAGTCCCTTTCATTACTGTATCTACCTGTGATATATACAGGCTGCCACGCGTGCTCGTACGTCGCCTGACTGTATACATGTGATGTGTATAGGTAGGATAAAATATTTAGAAGGAAAATAGTCCGAAAGAATTGAAATACCTCCGAGTATGCGACTTTAAGGCTCTGCTGCACGGCGCGGGTAACACGCTTGACTAGTAAACTAGATCTCCCGCCTACGACCATCAACGGGGACAGGAGAGGTTGCCAGCCTCAACGTCGCGATCTAGGCGTGTACCGACATCCGCCGCATTCACCGTCAAGGCACGAAACCCATCGGATACGGAAAGGAATAATGATCAAGCAAATAAATCAACGGAAAAAGAATGATAAACATACGATACGCCGATATAAAACCGAACCGCTAAAACTGCTACGCCCCTTCCGTGACCAAACTAAGCCGTAGAATCCATAGCGAATATGCAGGGGGTGCCGTAGAAATATTATAAGTTGCTGGAATACTTCAATAGGCGAGAGGAGATAAGAGGAGATCGGGAGGGCGACAATTTGAAATGGTGTGTATCAGTGATGTTGAACGGCCGTAATCACCGAGCTGTATTTGAGTTATTCGTATGCCGGTTTGTCGTTGTCCAGATTATGAGAGAAGGAAAGAGAAAAGAGAGAATATGGAGGTGGGAGTAAGAAAGGAAGAGAGGGAACGTGTGAAAGGAACTGAAACGAATTGATAGTTTTCGATGTGTAAAGCGATTTGTAATATATATGTATGTAAGTATAATGTACTGGTAAACGGCGTATAAGGATGTGTAGCTACCGACGGGGCAGCTACCACTTCCACAGCGGCACGCTCCATCGATGGGTTTCACTTCGCTCACCCAATGATACACTATCAATATTACTGAACAGTTCTCATATTTTCAGGACAAACTGCTATAATACTGTTTGTACATACACTATCAATACTTATTACTGAACGGTTCTCATCTTGGTTCTCATATTCTTGGGACAATCTGCTATAATCAAGCTATAATACTGTAGTTACCCTAGCCATGGGTCACCTCTGTCAAAACATAAACTCAAAGTAAACTACAAAAGAAAAGGTTCAACTGAAACTTGACTGTCCTGGCTCTTGAACTTCACAGTTGAATATAATATATTTCTTATATATCTCCCTGGCATATGTAAGAGGCTTAGCTTGATGGTCTTATATATGCCCTACTACTGATGAAAATAGATGCATCTGCCCTCCTAAACCATACATTATGCAATTGTATTTGTACATATAGGATCAGTGATTAGTGCCCTCACCGGAGGGTCACATACTACAATTACATGGGACCTAACGGCTCAGGCTGTGAAGTCACAATACTTAAACACTAACAAGGCACTCACTGGACAGACAACCTTGGTGGACAATGGAGTCCAACGGTCACTTTTGTAGACTGTTGGGACAATCAAACCTCTGTTAAGGGGTCTGTCAATATACAGAAACAGGCATTCTCTAATATTTTACAACACAGCGACTTAGAAAACTAAATAACAATTCTTTATATTGCACTGCAGTACTGGGAATACATATTACATCCTAGACTGTACTCCTTGTTGAAATGAATTAAGCAATATGTCGAATAAGCTCAATGTTCACTCCAGTCTAATAGCAAGAAAGCCCTAGCAAACGTGCAGGGGAAATATAACATTCTAAGTGAGTTTAAATACTACAGCTACGGAGAATATACGGAATAATATACGGGAAAATATAAGATAAAACACAAAATAAAACTAACGGCTCCACAGGAGAAACTTCAGCGAGCAATACCGATTGCTCACCTGACATCAATATCTCCAACACTCCTGCCAATATGTTAGCAGCAGGCAAAGCTCCTGATGTTAGTAAATTTCTGAAGCCATCGATACATAGCTGCTTCAGAACTACTGTACAATTACGACCGTAAGTTCAGTAACGCGTAACGCAACCACTCTGAACTCGTAAAATTCCAGATCTGTAATGCATAACGCAGCGGCATGAACTGCAAAAAATCTGGTCATAACGCATTAAACTGCATTTTTGTGCTTCAATATGCAATTTTAGTGGCGCCTACAGCGCCTGAACTAATGCGTAATGCAAAAATTTGGGCGTTGAACTGGGTGTGACCCAAATTTAGCCCGTAACGCTCCAGAGGGCTGAACTTATGGTCGTAATTGTACAGTACAGTCTACAAACTTCCATCTTTTTCATCACCAGATAGCCATGGCTTAGCTTATTGGCGAAGTGTTGAAACACCTCAGGCTGAACATGCACTCTTAGAATGCAACTTACCCCAATACCGTATGACTCAGTGGACACACAATAAACAAAACGTGCCTTGGGTCTAAGAAGGTCGAAGAGAGAACAACTTATGCGTAGATTAGAATCTATTAGAATGGAAAGTACCTGAAATTGATCAACATATACGACAGCTATCCTGCCATAACAATGTAGCACGCAGCTTTTGCCGCCCAAAAAAAAAACCAGTGGTTGACTAGGATGGGTACTTGGAAGAATTCTAGGATTGGGCATTCGATATTCAGCACTAGAGGTCTTTAGCGTTTTTGTAGTTGGATTAACAGCGATTCAAGTTGAAGAGACGTGTTGCTTTTTTGGCCTGGTGTAGTCTCCGGGAACGCGAAGACTAAATATAGGATTGTTTAAAAACCGAAAGAGAACTTACCTACTAAAATCGAATAGTATTGAATTGTGGTTTTGAAATTTGTACGTGATATACTCGGGCCGAGCCTTCGTCTTTTGCGCCATCTCGTCGCGACCTCTAACTTTTGTCTTACTTTGCCCGCTGGCTTGTAAAGCCAGAAATTCCAACAAATGCAGAATGCTCGACAACTACGCAAGATTCGTTGGCATTGGTGTCTTTACACTGTACAGAGACGAGGGTTAATAGTAATAAGGAAGTTGAATTAGTGCCGGATCTGGCTGGAAGAAAATGCTGGAAAAATCCTTGCCATTGGTCTGCATGAAGGCCAAGAAGACATCGGTTTACTCTGACCACGAATTGATTTTCATTATTCCGACTCGTCTCCTGCACCTGCATTTGCGTCCCAAATATGTCCAGCTCGTCATCGCGTCATCCCTTCAATAGCTATTGGAGCTTGAAACTCCTTCTCCGCTGTCTGTTTCTGCTAAACAGCCTGTACTCCCTCGTTCAAAGACACAGCAAACACGTCGATTTGACACCGGCTCCAGCCAACAATATCTCCTCGACATCTTCCAAGCCAATCTCTTCTCCTCACACCTGTGGATTGAGCATCACTGCCGTACCCTCCGCCACCACATCTTTCTTCTCTCCCAACTATGCCACTATCTACAACCCAGATTGAGCAGCAAAGGGCGCTGAATCTGGCTTCTCTATGCATCAGGAAAAGCCGTTTTTGCCTAGGTGACCCCAGAGTGACCTAAAGCAAACTAGGTCACCTATGAATCCTATGGCATCCTAGGAATTTGGGCTCGTCCCTTGCCAGTCAAGGCTCTTGAGGATTCCCTAGGCAAGCCTAGGTTTGCCCAGGTTTGCCCAGGTGCTCCTGGGAAACACCTGGGGAACACCTGGGCAAACCTGGGCAAACCTAGGCTTGCCCTGGGTTTGCCTAGGGTACCCTAGGGAATCCTCAAGAGCCTTGACTGGCAAGGGACAAGCCCAAATTCCTAGGATGCCATAGGATTCATAGGTCACCTAGTTTGCTTTAGGCCACTCTGGGGTCACCTAGGCAAAAACGCCTTTTCCTGATGCGACACACTTTACTCAAAGCAAGTGCTATGGCCGTCGGCGGACGAAGGATGTTACATCTCGAGCACATGGCCACACACCCAGAGCTGGTGGCGCCGCAAAACTTGGAGGCTGGCTCGGCTCGGGATCTTGGGGATCATTTGGGAGAGGAAGTCCCGGGCCTAGTGTTGTTCCACCACCCAGTGCAATCTTCGTTTGGAACTATTCATTCAGGCTCTACCGATGGACCCGATTTGTTGTTATCAGCGCGATAACTTCATAACAGAACTTCCTCGCTCTCATCTGAATTTTTGTAACAGATATTCGACGGAGATTACAACCCGGAATCCCCAGAAAGGTAAGTACGTATGCCCTGTGGTTTGATAGTGTTTCTCACAACAATTCTCTGCAGTCTCATACGACGTCCAGAAAGATCGTGTCAACGTTGCTGTGACATTTATCAAGTCTGGGTTCTTGGTCAGACTATACAGGGTCTCAACGAAAGACAGGGCAAAGCGGGATTTCTTCAGGTGAGCTACTGGCTCAGATTCACAAGCTGGTACTGGTACCTCTAACTAATTTTGCCCTCTCTCATCAGCTCTCCGCTCATCTCGACACACCGGAATCACCGGAATCTCTCTGTTATTCAACATCAGCACTCATACTGCTACTTGCCAACTAAAACATGAACTCAAGTTTTGTTCTGTTGACGCTCCGAACAGCCTCTGCACTAGATATTTCCTCTCTGATGCAAGTGCAAATCATTACTTGGATGGATATCTGGATGGGGAGGCGGCCTACTTACTCTTCGAGCGTTCATTCCTTGTTTAGTAGTGTAGTGTCTGGTAACGACATCTCCGATGCGGCGTGCAAACACTAGATACGACTTCTGTGTTCTTTGTATCTCCCTGGTTACAATTCAAAAGTAAGCATATGGAATCTAATAGTCGAATGAAAACATTTGGGCAGCCTCGTAGAAACAGCTCTGGTCGGAGGTTGCCCTAACGTCGATTTCGAGAGACTCTTGGCCCGAACAGATCCTGGGAAACATCACAGCTGCATCACAGGTACTCCAGCTTTCTTTTGCTAGTGTCTGAAAAGCTCCGACGTCAGCGCGTGAGGGTGCTCGGAATGGGATACATTTGCGTCACGACCATTCTCCTCATCCTCCATTCTTGCATCTTTCAATTTGTGCGCTGGGGGTTTGAAGGAAACAAGCTGCGCGTGTTACATTCGTGGTGCGCGTTTTATCCGAAAAAGGAAATCCTTTTTGTTATGGCATTACTTAGTACCCTCAGGATTCCCTCTCCCCACTCTCGACCATTTAGGTGCATCCATCCCGGCCGCCTTTGATGCCAAAGCATTAGCGACAGACTGGCTCTATGCGCTTCAGCCTCTTACCCTATTCAGGCCCGGCTTCAGCGGATCCTTCACGTTGTTTTCTACATTATCTTCTCCAGTTTTCAGAGGTCCAGCCTCCGGGACACAATTAAGACTCAATTAGGGATGGCTATCAGTGGCCATTGGCATCCTCAACTGAAGAGGCCTTTCATACTTACGTTGCTTATACTACAGGTCAGATACTGGTAGTGGGCAAACACTTACAATCCTCTTTGGCACGCGCACATAACACGACGCAAATGTGTCACCCCACTCCAGTTTTAGGGCATTGCTGTGCTGGAAAGTTATCCAACGGACACCGTACTAGCTACTAGCCACAATGATAATCCCTATGTTGGGAAAGTTGTCGAGCTGACTCCTGGTGCCGTTAAAAGGGATTCCCCATGCTAAACATGGCTTGCGTGTTACTGTTTTTGGTGCATTCTGAATACAGAGCAAAAATCCAGTTCGTTATAGTACTTCAGCTCACTCCGTGCGCAGATTCAGTATCCTCACTTACGGGAAACTTGGATTGCTGGTTGAGCTGGAAGTGGTAGCAGAGCTACCCAAATATACAATCGAAACAGAACTTTCTGGCTCCGTCTGTATCCGGATCCGGAATAACCTCCAATGACGGCCGCAGTGGAATGTCGTTGTCACCTCTATCTGAGGAGGACTTTGTTGACGAGGTAGGCAGGAAGGTGAATAAGAAGGTACAACAGCCACTCGGAACTACGTAGCGAACATGAGGCAAAAGAGGAGAACAATGATCCTATTCTCGTGGGTGGGTGGTGAGGCGATGGTGATTCTAACCTGGGATCCCAAGAAAGATGAGTGTGATCCACTATGGTCTGATAGCATTTTCTCATGCCAATTCTTTGTAGTCTCATACGACTTCAAGAAAGATGGTGTCAAAGCTGTCATTTATCAGGGCTGCATTCCGGCTTGGTGAGACTGTTGGAGTAGAGACACTCAATAAGAGACAGGGTAGAGCAAGAATTGTTCAGGTGAGCAACTGGTTTATTCAACTTCTCGCACTTTCATCCTTTCATCAGCCCTCTGCTCATCTCGAAACACACAAATCCCTTATTCAATATTCATTACACCCAACACTGCTAGGCAAATACACAACGGACTTTGGTGCTGAAGGCATTGTAATTCATCGGGATGGATTAAGAGGGGAGCGGGGCTCAGCGTACAAGGCCCCGCTTAGTGCGACACTGTGCGAGAAACCACCGAGTTCCGAGAACTCTTCCAAGTACACAGGCGAACAACAGTACATTCCGGGTGTCGTAAAATCCTCAGCTTCATCGCTGCATCAATTTTGCGTACAGTGGGGAATGGAGATAATCTCTCTCAAGACCCTCTGGATGAAGAAGGGTTACAGTTCAATTCATACGATGGGATCAAGTCTAACCGGGCGGGCGGAGTTGAAATCGGGGTCAACTTTACTTTAGCGGAGGGAAGGAACTAATGTGGCAGGAGGTGAATGAGACGCCGGGGAATTCTGCGTTCAAGGCGGTGGATGTGGTATTTGATATCTGTTTGGGTGTGGTAGGGTGAATTTAATTGTCTGAATTGCTTTTGAGTTGGACTGCACTCTGTGTAGTTTATATTGATATGGAAGTAGATGAATTTGTACCGGAAGATTGTGTGCAACGGTTCGACTTGCTTCATACTGCTCAAAACCACGTTTGGCTTCTTGCATCCGCAGCACACATCAGGCGCGATGTGTATACCACGGGAACCGGTTGTCCTACCAGTAATTGGGACTGTGCTGGTTAGTATCCTCCTCCTCTGGATGGATCCTGTCAAACACCTTTCACTGACTTTTGACTTCAGCTGCGAGTTGTCATCCGCAAGTCATCCGCTGTGCCCCAGAGGTACATCAGGAAAACCAAAAGTTATACGAACCTGTACGCATAATATGTATCAATTGTATAGATGTTTATATGTCCCCCTATATGTATAGAACTGTACTGTGTGTATACCTTCACTAAGTGCACTGTATTAGTATGTATAGCTCTGTATACTACATATATCCACACTATGAAGACTGTACAGACACTGTACATATGCAGTATTAGTCTATAGCAATCCATAGTGATACCAGGTCCTTCAGTACAAGGGAAGACCACATTTCAGGTGAATTACTCAGTTTGAGGTGCAGACTAGAGGAGTTCAAAACAGTTTATTGTGATGTAAACAATGCAAACAACATTAAACTACGTGTACACTAAGTATCATTAGGGTTCTAAGCATATACTATGTAGCACGAAACAGATGCGTAACGATGGCAGGGATACCTTATTTAATCGGACACCTCAGTGAAAGCAGACTGTAGGAAGTATTGTCAGAAAAACAAGAAACAAGTAAGAGCGGCGGTGTACCATTGGGACACCTCGGTGTAGGCGAACTTGGAGGAAGCATTGGCAGCGAACCACATAACAACAGCGGTAAACCTGGAACATTCAGATATGAGCAAGTGTTCAAGAAATGTAGACAGCAAAAGAAGGACCTTTTCTTTATCACTGACCTCTTCGTAACCAACTCAAATGAAAAAACTCAAAAGCTTGCATAATGTTTGGTTGAAGACACTTCAAGGAGTTAGATCCAACGCAGCCTGGGACTTGAGCGCTTGAGTTTGAGGCATAGACAGGGCAGAGATGTCATCGGAGGGAAGAACTTGAAGAACGTGGTTGAGGAAAGAAAATGTTCGAAAAAAAAATGAGAACGAACAATAACGTGACTGTAAATTTAGGGCAGGTGCCGGCTCTCGGCCATATGACATTGTTTCATCCTTTCCGCTCCTTTCCGCCAATATGTCACTGTTGAGTGATAATAGCCTTAAGTATGTGAAATGCCTTCTAAGTATCTTGCTTACAAGTCACAAGTGGCGACCCTCGGCGGCCTTGATTAGCCTTGATTTCGACCTCAAACGCCTTCAGACGCCTTCCCTCTCTCAGCCCTGTAAGTATGTTTTGCCTCCCTGTGTGTGTAATGTAGTATTGTACAGATCCCCCCCCCTGGTGTATACTGACTGTAAAGAAGTCTATGTACTCCGATGCCACTGATACATATCCTTTGTATTGATACATGGTTGTACAGATAGTATGGTCAAGAGTACATATGATACAATGTATACAGGATGCTACATACACCTCAGTGATGGATACACATCATTTCACTGTTTCCTGATGTATTATTTGCTGCGATAACCAAGAACGACGTTGGTATCAACAGTTTACCCAATGTGAATCCAAACATGCATTCACATTCACTGGCTGCTACTTATCTAATCCCTATCTAATTCAGCAATATCCGCTGTTTCATAATCCTCTTCAACGGCACCAAGGTGCTCAAGGTCCTGTCTCTCCTGGAAGTTAGGCTTTCTGGAGGGATTTTCGAGTTTATCAAGGTAAAACCTGCATGCCCTTTGATATCGTGGCCCTTCCCATGATCCTTGGAGAATTTCACAGTATTTGAGTGTTTCTGTGAATGCACCCCGGGCATCTTCCTTCTGCCCTTTCTTCATCCAAGGACGTCCCAAGTGAAACAGGGTCCGAGCAATATTCAACGGGCTTCCATAAGCCTTGCTGCTCTCTAAGCCTTCCATTAAATATTCCACTGCCTTGTCATAGTCTCTTTGGGAGATGCATATCTGCCCAAGACTCACAGACTCCTCAAAATTTATTTGATTGGCTTCATCCAGAGCAATTAAACCCCATTGCTTAGCTTCATCAAATCTTTCCAGGTTAATGCAGGTCTGTGTTAACCACCAAGAACATTCGGCTTGTTGTAGTGGCAGATTATTAGAAATGCAGAACTTCCAAGTGGTGGTGAGGGTTGAAATTGATTGAGCATCCCATTGAGATGCAAGCCTTATCTTGCACAGCGCTATGCCTCCCGGATCAGCCAAGGATTGGAATTCTGCCATGGCATCTTCAAGAGTTTGATAATCTTGGGAACCAAGGGTGAAATTGGATATCTTTCCAATCCAGTACAAGGTATCTGCAGCGCGCTTCTGTTCCGACACATGTAAAAATACTCCTCGGGCAAGGTGAAACTGCTTTAGGGCCTCCTCATACTGATCAAGACCAAGGAAATTTTGACCATTCCAATATAGTGCTTCAGCATGCAACATCTGGTCCTGTAATGTTTTTGAGAGCTCCGAAGCATGTTGTACAACCTCCAATCGTGGGCGAGTTCTACACTGATGCTCTGACAGGATAAGCAGAGCTTCAATTGTATCTGGATCAGGTGCTGTGGTTTCCAAGAGGATTCCTTGGAGATTTCCTTCCTCCAAGGAACGAGCATTTTTATGGGCCAAGTAATTGCTTTCTCCCAGAGATGCATTGTGTTCCTTGAGAAATGCACAAGCCATCTGGACTGTTGATTCCCGAATATTTTGAGATAACCGTTTGGGATCAAGAACATATCGGCGGATTACTGGGAGGACAACAAAGGTTTCAGCACGCTTCTCCACTAAAGAAGTGTCAAGGAGTGTCCCTAGCCCCAAAGTGATGGTTGTCTCTGGCATATCATCCACCCACCACCGAGACAAGGCTTCCAATGTAGTCCCAACAGGCAATAAGGCAAGTATGTCAAGGAGTTTTGCTGCACTAGGAGAGTCAATCATAGGTGGACTGTGAATGGACAGCCCTATACAGATATCCATGCTGCGTTGGGCATCCCCACCTAGGTGCAAGAATGCAGTCCCTGCCTCATTATAAAGCCCAAGAAGCTTTCCTGGCACATATCCCATTTTCCTACCAAGTTTTGCCATCAATGTTACAGCCAAGGGCATATGTCCAACTTCCTCAAGTAATGAGGAGAGTCCAGGGCCTCTACTTCCAGCTGGATGAATCTCAGCATAGATACAAACTGATGCTTCCTTGTCTACAGCTTGCAAGTGGATGGATTCCCAATGGATACCATCTCCAGGGGGTTCAAATGATTGCATGGTGACAAAGAGAGCAACATGCTGAAGCTTTGTAAGTTGAAGTAGGACGTCCTGCACCTCTGCCTGGCTATGGAGATTCCATGGAGTTTCAAAATTGTCAAGCAACAGGATAATGGGAGAGTCCGAAGATTTTAGATTGTGTAGGATATCACGAAGCGGGTCCCCTGTATTGAGAGACACTCCAAGAGAATCATAAAGAGTATCCTTGAGCAAGGATACAGAAGTGGCCTTTACACAAGGTACCCACACACGGTTTTACTCGCCAAAATGCTCAATGACAGACTGGTGATTGAGAACGGCATGAGCTATAGATGACTTTCCCATGCCTCCAGGTCCCAGGAGGCAGATACGAGCCATATTGCTCTTCTGAGAGACTAGTGTATGCACAAAGCCATTGACAATGGCGTCACGCCCAAAGAAGATATCTGGAGTGACTGGGATTACCCCACGTCTAGGACTAGAACCATTTGAACTGTTGCCTTGATACCTCTTCTCGGCAAGGATAGCTTGGACAGATTCCATATTCCGCTCGACATTTTCAAATTTGTTTTCGATATTTTTTTGTAGAAACCTGAATCTCATCCAAAGTGACCTGCTGCTGTTTATAGAAAGTAATGATCTGCTCAGAAAGGCGATCAAGAGCATCCGCATCTGAAATCTGACGCGCTAGCTACAGATCAAGAAAGATAATTATTAATAAATCCAACAGCCTTTCTAAACTCACATTGAAGCTCTCCAGAGCAGTTGCTAGACGTTACACACATCCTTGAACTTTATCCTCATTCAACTTCCAATACAGTACCACCAGAATTGTATTCTGCGCTGCAATCTCATCCAATTTAGAACAGATATACTTCAGATCGCTAGAAAGTTGTGCGTATCAATTAGCTTGTTCAGCCTAATTCAAGGAATAACTACCTCTCCAGTTGCTCAATATCCGTCCGCAATTTCCCTTCAATTTCCTCGGCTTTCTTCCCCTTCAGCTCATTGACAAGAATGATTGCCAAACTCTTGATGCATTTCTTGAGGACCTCGGCTTGTTGCAAGGTTGCGTGGCTATTCTAGATCAATAGCCAATGGTAAGTGATCGATCAGAATTTGTAGCTAGTTATCGGACTTGCCTCGCATGTTCGAATGAGGTTATTGGCCATCTTAATTGCAATGGCCACTCCCGGTACAGGTATATGCTCCGCTACTGCTTCTAGGACATCAAGAAGCTCCTTTCCCGTCTCGCGCGCATATTTGCTCTTGCTTGGTGCACCCTGATCATCGTTGTCGGTTCGTACTTTGTCCTTTTGCCTTTTGTTTGTCTAAAATACAAATGTATGTCAGCTTTCCAGAGAATATAATGCAGGATAGAATTACATTTCCAGGAAGAATTACATTGTCCGATGCAGGAGTTGCGGAAGCACTTTTGGGCCAGCAAGGAAAGCAGGTCATTGCCGTACAACAAGGAAACACCCGATTGTTTGATCACTTGACTGCATGCTTTAATATGTTCCAAATTGATAGTACACATGCAAACCTCATGTTTGACAGAATAGGTAGGCTTCAAAAGGCTTCATTAAGTAGGTTGTCATTCAATAAGTGTATTTATGACACCCGCTATTGATGTTTACAATCAGTCTCCAATCTCCAGTGGTATCACCCGTGAAGATCCTGAGGGCTTGCAACATTCATTTCCGACCAGCCACCACCTCAACATTAGTTCAGATCGAAGAGACACACGATCAACGACAGCTTACCCAAAATCCAAGGGTAGTTTGGACACCATACCCCGGTAGATTCCTCGCTCAGATACATATTTGCTCTAGCATTGAAATCATTCCAAAATACATAGCACTACGTACTGTGGTTAATATCATTGAGTTTACGTTTGCGATCTGTTACCATTCTCCATCCTTGCATGTTCATGCGCTGGCAAAAGTAGCTGATGACTTGGACGTCGGGTGGAAGTTGATGATCAATGATGCGGAAGTCTTGCCGCCCCAGCCGCCGATATTGATACACTCATCAGTCTCTTCATTCCCGAGTCTTTCTGGCTCGACATCCTCGCATTCACGGCACCTTCATCGGCAGGTATGACATCCAATACTTCCTCAAAGACCACTTACCCCTTTCTAACCCACACTGTAACATGTTTCTTCGGTTCCGGGATGAACTCATTGGCAAAAGAGTACTTGCGCTTACGGTGTATGCGTATAAGTCCGGATTCGAATATGCACATACTAAGCGCTCAACAGAAGTGCATAGCCAGATCAAGGAACTCACACGCCAGCCATCGGCCTCGAATGAAAGTACTCAAGTTAGGCGAAAGGTGATCATTGTGAGGCAGTGGGGATTCTAACCCGAATCCCAAGAATTGTGCACAACTATGGTGTCTTGCCTGGTTTGATAATGTTTCTCATGATGATTGTCTGCAGTTTCCTACAACTCGCCATGCTGACTGAGACTAGGGTGTATGGAGCTCAATGAAAGACAGCAAGAGCTGTTCAAGTGAGCTATCGGTTCCTAACCTATTTGGACCTCAGACTAAGTTTCCTTTCCTTTTCTCATCAGTTCTTTGCTCGCCTTGAAACCCACAAAACCCTCCCTTGTTCAATATCTCCTACACTCAACGCTGCTTCTGCTACTCACTAAACGCGACCGCGTGCGCGTGATCATGTAGAGCATCACTCAAGTTCCGTTCTGTCAATGCTCTGAACCTTTGCTCTAGATATCCCTCCCGATGCTAGCCCCGTGTTCCAATGCAAAATCGGAGACAAGTCTTTCCTGGATGTAGAAACACACACTTGAGGCAGAACTCGAGCAGTGCCAGGAAGTCCGATTATGTATACTCGTTACAGTAGCCAAAGACACAGCAGATGTGACGTTGGGAGTCCGGCACTGTGTGAGTCTTCCAAGCCCACAGGCAAACAACAATAAAATCCGGCATCATAAAATCCTAGGCTTCTTTTTCGCGGCATCAATTTTGGATACAGCGGGGAAGGTGATGACCTCTCCGAAGACCATCTAAAGATCATACAGATGAAGAGGGGTAATAGCTCAAATCTGCACAATGGGATTAAGTCTAACTGGGCGGGCGGAGTTGATCCGGGTCAACTTGCTTTAGCGGAGGGAAGGAACTAATGTGGCAGGAGGTGAATGAGATGAGCTGATGGATATGGTATCCGTGACGTATATTGGCTGGCTCTGCATTTGGCCATGGTTGACTTAGATGTCTGAATTGTTTTCGAGTTTGACTCCATTATACGTAACAGAATGTAGGTAGATGAACTCGTACGAGATGTCAAATGTGTTTCACCAAATTTTGACACCAACCGAAATCCGCCCCGCAGTCGTCATTTTGTTATTCGCTGCAGGGAACACGTTGGTACGGGCTGACTTACACCTCCTAATGGCAGAGTCAAAAACTACTAACGGGTTTCGTAGGACTGTAGTTGGCGCACAACCTTCTTATCTCAAGCATGTTTTCGACTATCGGGGCTTTGACATGATCTCGACTTTCAAGTCGCGTAGATGCTACACATAAACTCCATGTGCAATAGACCTCTATGTGCGTTATCCAAAGCCCCGATAACATTACGGATGTAAAGAGAATGACAGCAAAGAGTCAGACTGAAATAAATAGTTTCATCCCATCTGCACTGCCCAAACATACTAAGTATCACACCATTCATTGAGAACGATGGATGTCTATACACGGTAGGGATACATCTCCAAAGGAAAGGTCAACCTTTTTTTTCTTTGGTATGTATAGAAAAGGGAAGGGGAAAAACTGACCTAATGAGAGATTCGAGGTCAGCGCTCAGCTTCTATACAGGTCATAGGTTAGTCGATATGAAGATCTGCTTCGGTTTCGTGATCATGGGGAAATACGAGATCCTGGAAGATCCTAGCTGTCACGCCTATTATAGACAATGCAATGCTAGGAGCACTTTCAGATCCGCCACTACCATAAAGACCATATATGCCGTTTCCTTCGTAAAAGCAAGCTCCATATTTGGCATTATAGGCATCAGGCAGAGGAGATAATGCTTGTGGAGAATATCCTGGTATAAAAGAGGGTGGTTTAAGCTGTTGAACAAGTTATTGTATATCAAAGTTCAAAGTCATGGAAGAAGAGCTTGCAACGTGGTGTTTCTCAAAGAAAAATGCATATTGTGTTGAGATGTCGATCAAAGGTACAGTGAATGGGGTACAAATTCTGAATAATTGTGTGCCATATGAGGAAAATGTTGCAATGGTGTACAGAGTTTTGGAGTTATGATTGACCAGACTGATTCTGTGCGCTTGAGCTAAAAAAGATGAGAACAACTATAGAAGTAGTCTTAGTTCACGTACGGATGCCCAGTCCAGAGCTACACACACCTGTAGTATGACACTACCAAGTTGATACCTGTCTCAAAGAGCCACAAAGATGCATCATCGCTGTGGCTCCGTTTTACACATTGACCTTGCCTTTGCTATTCATGACTATTCTCGGCGCTGGGGCAAGACGACGCGAAGTCTTTGATGACGGCATTGAGATTAGCGAGGTCGGGTGTCGTCGTTGTCGATGGAGGCATCGTGATCATGGTGGCTTGAAACAAAAAACAAACAAGTGCGTGTTACATACATCAGGAACTGTGCGCATTTTATCCGAAAAAGGAAATCATTCAACCTCTCATGATTCCGTCGAGTTTGCTCTCCAGACTCTTGACTAGCTTGACTAATGACTACCTAGGTGCATCCATCCCGGCCCTCGATGCCACAAGCAGTCACCGCCGACTGGCTCAATGCGTTCGCTGATATTCATCAATCTCTTCATCCCCGAGTCTTTCTGGCAGGACATCCTCGCATTCACCTGGGACTTCCGCACCTCCATTGGCTGGGAAAACATCCAGCACCTCCTCAAAGCCCGTTTTCCCTTTCCAACCCACACTGTAACAACAATGTTTTTTTGGCCCCAGGTTGAACCCATCGACAAGACGTTACAAACACATCGGGGAGGGTACTTGCACTTATGGTGAACTGCAGTCTAACAATCAGATCAAAAAATGCCTGAACAATGTTTTAATCCTCACAGCTTTGGTCAGAAATTGCTCTGAGGTACTCAGCCCTTGGTGTTGGGGGCGCACTTGATGCTGTTTGATTCCGTAGACATGGAGTTGTAAGGTAAACTTAGTTTGGTCGTTGCGAGGAATCAGGAAGTGGTAGGTTTGTACAGTCACCGATAAGATATCTCCGGACCATCAACAAACCCGCAACCATCTTTATTGGACCATGACATGTAATTCCTTCCCCAAGCAACATTGAACAAAGGCGGGAGTTTTCTATTCCTTGCTTGCGGACTTCTTGTCAGTTCCCACACATCTTTTCCGCAAAAATACTACTATATCGCTTGGAGGATGGATCTCCAATAGTGTTTCCCCAAGTGATCCAGCAAGATAAAGCAAGGAGCTATTGGGCTAGGCTCTGTGATACACCTCCGAGGCCATGTCTTCATACTATCAATGGTAAGTTTCTATAGGATCCGATGGAAGACACAGGTGGAGGTCACTAATCTTTCATTCAAAGGCAGATTCAAATTGGGTTTATTGGAGACGAGGAGGAGTGGCTTTCCCTAAACATTTGCCGCAGCTACCAGAGCGACAACAAGAGGAGAGACCAATACGACCCACAACCTTGTACAAGTTGTACAATTTTGACTTTGATCTCGACAACTTCATTCGCAAACCCTAGTCCTGTATCCTTCTCCGACCATGACAACGATGGAGGTCTATAGTCAATATCCGGTCATCAGTCCAACTCTTCAATGCGCAGCTAGTAATTTCGGTGATTCACTAGTTGTGCACATAGTATGCAGAAACCAAAAATTCTACCTATTGCAATGTACGTTTTTCGATTGCTCTTACTCTTTACAAAGCTGCATAGCGAACAGTAGGTCTCTTTACTGTTCATGATTGTGAATGACACAGCTGTTACACAGGAACTTGACCTCCCTTCCAAAGTTCCCTATGCTTCAAAAATCAGTTTTTTTGCATTCATACTTACTCTTGACTAGCCATTGGCAAAGTCATGTCCAAAGCCTCAACACGACTTGAAGCATCCAAATTTCTTTAAGGTAAAAGTATCATCTTCCTCCGCTACTATCCCTTGTCCAAAGTATCATCCGTCTATACGGAGAAGTCTAGCTGAAGATTTACGATGTGCTTTGCTTGTCGCTGCACCAAAATGCGGTTCATTACATGGCTCATATGTCAATTTACCTCGTTGGACCTTGCCGTGCTATTAATTAGATCATGTATGTTGGACTTCGTCATCTATCATCTTCATTATACTTACTATGGAACAGTCTTCTCACTTTGTTACTATCTATGGAACGTTCTCTCTCTCGCTGTAACTACTGGTATGTGAACTAGTTGTACTATCTTTATCCTGCCCACTCGCCATTGCTTTATTATTGTGCTCTCATCTATTCTTACTTACTTACCTTGTGCTCCATTCCACTCTTGTCTTATTACTCTCACTCCGTCTGTGAACGCTTCACGCGCTGTACTTATTATTAACTCGCTGGACTCATATTTAAGCCTGTATGTACTTGTGGAATATCAAGTTGTGTTTTCTCTGTTTGTGTCTGTGTCTGGACCTTTGTCTCCTCTGTGTCTGTGTGACCAGAGCCAACTAACAGTGTAGAGTACACTGTCTGCCTTATCGATCAACCTCTAATAGGTTATGGGCCCCGAGCCTAACCATTGACGCCACCATCCCAGACACCATTGTTGATGTCACAACAACCCAGCTCATCGAAACCATCCACACGAGCTTCAGCCACAACTAAGCCAGTTGCCGCCAACAACCCAGAACTTCCTTGTGCCCTAAGACCACATCTTTGGATTCCAACAAAATACCAAGATTGTTACAACAGCTTACAGACAGGAAAATACGAATTTTGTAACCGGAAAATCTGTCCAAACAGATACAACATACCCAGTCCTACAGAAGACATACCAGAAATAACATCTGGAATAGCACACAGAATTGAAAAATCCCAGGAGAAAGCGGCAGTACCCAAACCAGCGGCACCAACATCACCTCCACAGCAGCCAGCCCAGAAAATATCAAGGGCATCATCACAAGCATCACAGGCCTCTCAATCACAACCAACACAGCCAAAGCCGCAGCCACCACCGCCGCCCCCACCAGCTCCATCACCAATACCATCAGATCACGATACTCCTTTGATCCCAAAATCAGATTTACCTCACAGCTCACCACCATCTGACGGAGACGATCCAGGATCATCAGATGAAGAAGAATCAGATAGCTACTCATCTGACGACGAGATGTCCAAAGCACTGAAAGCATTTGACAAGGTCACCACCCTTAAACCGGATGGATTGAACTGGGACACATGGAAAAGTCGAGTAGAATTAGCTGCAAAGTCCATAAATTATGGCCAGTACCTCACATGGAACCCCATGAAGCAACAGACACACAAGAAGCCGGAAATACAGGAGATAAATCATCTGATACAGATTTGCTAAATGCTTTAATTGGCAGATTATCGGATGGCATTTTTCGAAGGTATAGAAATTATACCAACACTCGTGATGTGTGGACAAATTTAATCGCTGATTTTGACTCCAAAAATGCGCTCACGGAATCACATCTGCAGAGACAGCTTCACACCATACATTACTATGAACCATCTAGGGTTAATGAACACCTAGACACTATGTTGGAAATCCGAGACAGTCTTGAAACCCGCGGCATCGAATTTAGCGATGAAATGTTCAACAACACCATCATATCCTCTATCCCCAATCAATTCAGACCCACCATAAACGCACTTGTTGTAGTCACATCTCGAACCGACAAGAAACTGGCAACACAGGAATTGATTGCCACCATTCGTGCAGAAGCACAGGGACACGTACATAGTGCTAGTCATCACAACAAGGGGAAGAAGGAATCGGCTAACTATGCGGGAAATTCCCAAGGTCGAGGATTTTCTAGGGGCCGAGGAAACTTGAAACCAAGCGGATTTAACAGGTCTACTTCCGCATGTTTTAATTGTGGAGGGAAAGGACATTTTGCAAGCACATGTCCATCGACTAAACGGCCACAGGCTAATCAAGCCAAAGAGAGTAGGGAAACTCACGAGCCAAAAGAGGGGAAGAAATCAGATGGAAATTGGAGATCTAGGCCAAAGGGGAAGGAAACCGCATCTTCATCACAGATTGAAGAAGTCCCAGAATCATCTTGGGCAGCCATTGAGTTGTCATCGGACACCAGCTTCGTCTTTCCTCCCGCCAAATCCTACACCAAGCTTGGAAACTCGACGGCATCTTTCCAGATGTCCCCAAATACAGCAGAAACATATCTCACATTTGATTTCAATGATATTGCTGATGAACACGAAAAAGCAATGATGGGAGCACACAGCCGAGGGGCTATACTATTTGATTCCGGATGTTCGAGCCACATGACTCCTATGGAGGACAGCCTCCAAGATCTAAAGTCTATTCCGACTAAAGTCATTCAAGCAGCCAATGCCGGAACTTTTAATTCTAGCATGGCAGGTACGCTTCATTTGGATTTTCCAATTGATAACCACGGCAATACTCAAACCGTCCCGCTTCATAATGCCCTCCTATGCCCCAACATTCCCAACACTCTTATTTCCTTGGGAAAACTCGATGATGATGGATACAATACCCACATTGGGAATGGTTTACTCACCATGACTGACCCCAACAACAGGATCATTGCACATATTCCGAAGATCCATGGACTCTACCAGATTCCCATGGAGGAATATGCTTATGTTGCCAAAGATCGACTGGTATCACTCTATGACGCCCACTGCATCTTAGGCCATCAGAACTATGCTTATATTAAGCATTTATTCGCACACAACCAGATCAATGGGATGAGATTGGATAAATCTCACATGAACGAGCCGGAATGCCGTACATGCTTGCTAGCTAAGGCAGCAAGATTTCCGATTGCCAAATTACGGTCTTCTCCACGAGCGGAGAATTACGGAGATGTTTTTCACATGGACGTCTGGGGACCCACATCAGTTCAGACTATCAACCGTTGCACTTATGCCCTCACCATAGTCGACGAGGCGACTCTATGGTTAGAGGAACCATTGCTGAAAAGCAAGGATGAAGCATTCACCCAGTACGTCATTATTCAAACCAATCTCCAGACTCAATATGGCATCACTGTTAAAATTCTTCACTCTGATCAAGGGGGAGAGTTTCTTAGCCGAGAATTTAATCAGTACCTGGAATGACTTGGCACCCAGCGGAGATTAACGGTGCATGACACTCCAGAACATAACGGCATAGCAGAACGCACTCATCGGACTCTACTGAATGCAGTACGAAGTCTAATCATTTCATCAGGACTCCCTAAATGGCTATGGGGATTTATGATGAAGTACGTGGTTTATATTTGGAACAGGACACCAAAGAAGGGAATAAATATGGCGACACCATACAAAAAATGATTCAATCAAAAACCCGACATTTCTAACTTTCAAATATTCGGGAGCATAGTGTATGTAAAGAAGGAGAAAGAGCCAGGAAAATTTGAACCACAGGCACAAGAAGGAAGATGGATAGGTATAGACACAGAATCTAACGGATATTTTATCTATTGGCCACAGCGACGAACAGTTACCATGGAACGGAATGTAACAATTTCCAACAGGCAGATCCAACTCATTGAGGAGGAGGATGGAAATTTGGAAAATTTGGAAACATCAGTCACTGAGTCGGAACAGCCTATTATTCCTGTACCTGACGAAATTGCAAAGCCCATCCCGCCGGAACAACTTACCGGAAAACGTGTCAGGCGACCCACTCAGAAAATCAGGGATATCATTGAAGGATCAGCAGAGGGTAACACGGAACTCCGATACCTTACAGCATCGCTTGCACAAGTCACATCTGAAATCGAATCAGATCCTTTATCAGTTGCAGAAGCTATGTGCCGACCTGATTGGCCAAAATGGCAAGAAGCCATGAACAAGGAGATATCCAGACTCAACCAGCGTGGAACTTACGATATAGTCACAGCACCATTGGATGCAAACATTCTCACATCCAAATGGGTTTATCAGACCAAGAAAGATGAACAAGGACGGCTTACTAGTCACAGAGCCAGACTTGTGGTGCGAGGATTTAATCAAATCCCAGACATTGATTATTTTCCAGATGAAACTTTTGCATCAGTTGCCAAACTCGCATCAGCCAGAACTATTCTCAGCATCGCAGCTGAACACAGCTGGATCATTCATCAGATGGATGTCAAATCGGCATATCTCTATGGCAAACTTGATGACAGCGAAAAGATCTACATGAAGGCACCAACCGGCATTAATCTAGGTGTAAAACCCGGACAAGTACTTTGACTCAAACTTGCCTTGTATGGACTTAAACAAGCAGGTTGAAGATGGTATTTGCGATTCAGGGAAATCATGACAAAGCTAGGCTTCAAACGGTCAGATTTTGATCATGCCGTATTCTATCGCACCAACCCGTTCACAATCATTTTCATCCATGTGGATGATATGACATTGGTTACCAAAACTCTGGAAATTATGGCACAGCTGAAGAAATCTATCAGCGCGATTATCGAGGTCACAGATCAGGGCGAAATTCATTGGCTACTTGGAATCGAGATTCAGAGATCACTTCACAGCAGATCTATCCATTTATCACAGCGATCATACATTGATGCTATTCTTAACCGCTACGGATTTTCTGACATAAAACCACTCTCCATTCCTTTTGACCCACATATTCATCTCACCAAAGACCAGATGCCACAGACTGTGGAGGATATCGCCGCCATGCGGGATAAGCCTTACCGAGAAGCACTTGGTGCTCTCCAATATCTTTCCATTGCCACATGACCCAACATCACCTATACGGTTGCCATTCTTGCCCGATTCTCACAGAATCCAGGCATCGCTCATTGGAACGGACTTAGGCGTGTATACGCTTATCTGAAATATACCCGGGATTATTGGCTAACTTCAGGAGGAGTGCAGAAACATCCTGTCGAGGGATTTACGGACGCCGATGGAATGTCCCAAGAGGACAGACATGCCATATCAGGATACGTTTTTATGCTTAACGGCGGAGCAGTATCATGGTCATCAAAGCGACAGGACACCATCTCTCTATCCACTACAGAAGCAGAGTACGTCGCTCTCACGCATGCAGCCAAGGAAGCAATTTGGCTTTGAAACCTCATCTCCGAGTTGTTCACTCCAATTGCCGGACCTATCACACTTCACTCGGACAACCAATCAGCCATTGCTTTAGCGAAAGATGACAGGTTTCATGCACGGACCAAACACATCGACATACGGTATCATTTCATTTGGTATGCTATTGAAGAAGGTAACATTCGACTTACTTACTGTCCAACCAAGGACATGACGGCAGACATTTTCACCAGGGCTTTGACTTCAGCAAAAGCCAAACACTTTGCATCGTCTATGGGACTTGCAAAGGTTTGAGGAGGAGTGTTGGACTTCGTCATCTATCATCTTCATTATACTTACTATGGAACAGTCTTCTCACTTTGTTACTATCTATGGAACGTTCTCTCTCTCGCTGTAACTACTGGTATGTGAACTAGTTGTACTATCTTTATCCTGCCCACTCGCCATTGCTTTATTATCGTGCTCTCGTCTATCCTTACTTACTTACCTTGTGCTCCATTCCACTCTCGTCTTATTACTCTCACTCCGTCTGTGAACGCTTCACGCGCTGTACTTATTATTAACTCGCTGGACTCGTATTTAAGCCTGTATGTACTTGTGGAATATCAAGTTGTGTTTTCTCTGTTTGTGTCTGTGTCTGGACCTTTGTCTCCTCTGTGTCTGTGTGACCAGAGCCAACTAACAGTGTAGAGTACACTGTCTGCCTTATCGATCAACCTCTAATAATGTACTCGGAACGGAACACTTCTCAGCAATATCTTACTTGTATTTTTGTCTTTGCAACTGACGGAAAATTTTGAATCATTTCATAAATTGCTACATTGCTACTACTATGCCCATCATACGTTAGATATACTAGATTTGAGTCTCTTGCCTTTCCAAAAGGATTGCAACAAATTACCGGGTTCTGTAAATTTGATACTCATAGTTAAGAGTTGCCAGTAGCAAAGAGACATTATTTTTCTACTCCCCAGTACATAGTACATGTCCCACTCACATTCACTAGCCACTAGCCACTAGTGGTATCTAGTGCCCACTGCCTATCTAACTCAGAAAAACCTAGTGTTTCATAATCCTCTTTGGCACCAAGGGCCCTGAGGTCCTTCCTCTCCTGAGAGTTAGGCTCTCTGGAGGGATTTTCAAGTTTATCAAGGTAAAATCTGCATGCCCTCCGATATTGTGGCTCCTGCCATGATCCCTGGAGCATTTCGGAGTATTTGAGTGTTTCTGTGAATGCACCTTGGGCATCTTCCTTCTGCCCTTTCTTCATCCAAGCACGTCCCAACTGGAACAAGATCTGGGCAATACTCAAGGCACTCCCATAAGCCTTGCTTCTCTCCAAGCCTTCCATTAAATATTTCACTGCCTTGTCATAGTCTCCTTGGGAGATGCATATCTGCCCAAGAAGATTAAGCACATTATAAATTACCCCACTTATTGTGTGGCTGTATCTAGGGCAATTAAACCCCATTGCTTAGCTTCATCAAATCTTCCCAAGTTGATGCAGGTCTTTGTTAGATTCCAAGTGCAAATGGCTTGTTCAAGAAGCAGATTATTAGAAATGCAGAATTCCCAAGTGGCGGCGAGAGTTAGAATTGATTGAGCATCCCATTGAGATGCCAGGAAGTGTGACATCTGGCACTTTGCTATACCTGCTGGATCAGCCAAAGATTGGAATTCTTCTAATGCTTTTTGGACATCTTGATGATTTGGACTACTGGTGGGAAAGGACGCATGTCCAGCCCAGTACAAGGCATCAGCAGCACGCTTTGGTTCTGACACCTGTAAAAATGCTGCTCGGGCAAGATCAAACTGCTTTATGGCTTCTTCAAACTGAGCAAGACCAAACAAATTTCGACCATTCCAATATAATGCTTCTCCATACAACTTCTGATCCTGTGACTTTTTCGAGAGCTCCAAAGCATGTTGGGCAATCTCCAGCCGTGGGCGTGTTTCATACTGGTGCTCTGATAAAACAAGGAGAGCCTCAATTATGTCTGGATGAGTGGCTGTGGTTTCCAAGAGGATTCCTTGTAGGTTTGCTTCCTCCAAGGAACGTGCAGTTTTATGGGCCAAGTAGTTGTTTTCTCCCTTAGATGCATTGTGCTCCTTGAGAAATGCACATGCCATCTGGACTGTTGACTCCCGAATATTCTCAGGGAACCGCATAGGATCAAGAACATATCGGCGGATTACTGGGAGGACAACAAAGTTGTCTGCACGCTTCTCCACCAAAGAAGTGTCAAGGAGTGTCCCCAGCCCTGACATAATTGTGGCATGTGGCACTGTATCGCGTGCCCACCACTGAGACAAGGCTTTCAATGTAGTTCCTACAGGCAATAGTGCAAGCACAGCAAGAAGTTTTGCTGCACTAGGAGAGTCCTTCATGGGTTGACTCTCAGCTGATAGCCCTATGCAGATATCCATACTCTGTTCTGCACTCCTACCAAGGTTCATTACTGTAGTTCCACCCTGTTTGTATTGCTCCAAGAGATCTGCTGGTGTAGAGCCCAAGTTCTTTCCAAGTTTAGCCATCAATGTTATAGCTAATGGCATATGGCCAACCTCGTCAAGCAATAAAGCTAGCTCAGGGCTCTGACTTCCGGCTGGATCAATGCCAGCATAGATAAGAATCGAGGCTTCTTCGTCGACAGCCTTCAAATGGACAGATTCCCAATGTATACTATCCCCAGGTGGTTGGGATGATCGCATAGTGACAAAAAGCGCAACATGCTCAAGCTTCTCCAGTTGCAGAAGAACATCCTGCACCTCCATCCGGCTATGGAGATTCCAGGGGGTTTCAAAGTTGTCGAGCAAGAGAATAATGGGAGATTTCAAAGATTTTAGATCATGTATGATATCATGAAGCGTGTTGCCTGTATTGAGAGACACTCCGAGCGAGCCATAAAGAGTATCCTGGAGCAAGGAAACAGAAGTGGCCTTTACGCACGGTACCCAGACGCGGTTTCCCTTGCCAAAATACTCAATGATAGACTGGTGATTGAGAACAGCACGAGCTATTGATGTCTTTCCCATTCCTCCAGGTCCTAGAAGGCAAATCCGAGCCATATTGTTCTCAGGCTGAGAGACTAGCATATGCACGAAGTCGTCGACAATGGCATCGCGCCCAAAGAAGATATTTGGAGCATCCGGGATAATACCTCGTGGAAGGCTAGAACAGTTACCTTCCTTACTTGCAGTGAGGATAGCTAGGGCGGTTTTCATACCTTTGACATCCTCTTGAATGTCACCCACAACCTCTTGGATGTTATTCACAACAGGTGCCTGCTGTGTATAAAAGGTAATAATCTGCTGAGAAAGATTCTCAAGAGCATCGGCGTCCGCAATCTGGCGCGCAAGCTGTGGGAACCAATTAAATCCTAACAACAGCCATTGTCCAAAAAATATGCTCACATGGAAGCTCTCTAATGCATTTCCTAGACGTTCCACACATTCTTGTACTTTATTCTTGTTCAACCATCGAAACAGTATCAGAAGAAATGCATTCTGCTTTGCAATCTCATCCAGTTTCGACTTGATATACTTAAGATCCCTAGCAAATTCCGCATAACAATTGGCTTGCTCAGTCTAAATTTGAAAACCACTTACTGTTCTAGCTGCTCTATATCCTTCCACAATCTCTCTTCGATTCCTTCGGGTTGTTTTCCCTTGAGCTCATTGACAAGGATGAGTGTCAAGTTCTCAATACGGTCCTTGAGTTCCTTTGCGTGTTTCAAGGTCGCATAGCTATCCTAGAAATAGTTATTGATAGGTGTTTGATTCAAAATTGCAGATAGTCGGACTTGCCTCGCACGTTTGAACGAGAATTTTTGCGAGTTCAATCACAGTGACCACTCCCGGTAGAGACATTTGCTTAGCGGCTATGTCCAGGGCTTCAAGAAACATCTTTCCCGTCTCCCGCGCATATTCACCCTTGCTGGGTGAACCCAGATTGTCGTTGTCATTTCGTAATTCTTGCTTTTGCCGTTTGGTCACCTAAAAGATATGTCACCTGGGTAGAGTATAATGTCCGAAATGAGATTACATTGCCAGAAATAACTTCATCACCCAACGAAGGTATCAGGGAAGCTCTTTTGGGCCAGCAAGTAAAGCAGGCCATCGTCGCAAAAGAAGGAAATACTTGCTCAGTTGCATGCTTTAATACCTCCAGAATTGACAGTTACATGATGGCTATACTATCGTGTGTGCACCATACTTCCCCTATTGTATAGCATAGCTGTATGTTATGTGACTGTTCTCTAAACTCAATCACTAGTCTTAGAATTCAATGTATATTTGTGTTAATAGCTCAATGGGAGACGAAGGTCCAGACTCCACAAAACTAAGTTGTAAATGTACCTGTGATAATGATATGTGTGATGAGATACTGTATAATTACGACCGTATGCTCGCGGGGTCAAGGCGTTACGCGTTGTTTTTGTTGAGCATCGTGCTCAGGGTCCGCCGTTAGTCGTTACGCATAGTGCTATATGCGCAAATGAATAGGCGGGTCCGCCGCCAAAATTTGTGATGTTTTGAGAAATAACCATGCTCGGACCCTCCCGTTACGCGTTACGGGAGCATCCGGTCATTATACAGTACTACTACAATAACGACCGGAGATGTTAGTAAATCCTGATGATTCTGATCGCTGTTGACAGTGTCGGCAGTGTTATACTAAGTCGAAAAACAGTGTCTCGAGGCAAGAAATAGAGTGCAGGTGTTTGTAAGTAGTTTGAGAGCTCAACATACGATTATAGTATCCAAGCTAAGGATATACAGCAAAGTATTTATATTACACATAGTAATTACAGTAATTGTATTAGTAGAACAGCTTATCGGGCTTGCGGAAGTTGGAACCGATAACTTGAGGTCAGTAAGTCATTCCTACATAGCCAGTTGGAGTCAGTTTCCATGTTCAATAACTAAGCTCGAGAGTCGAATGTACGGGCTGTCGTGAATTATATTGGATCCCGTGGATTCGCTAATGAGATGGGATGAAGGTGTTCCCGCCATCATCGGTATTGGCAACTTATTAGCTGTTTACAAGTTTACAAGTCGATATTCATCTCTATCCTAAATCATGTATCCGAAGCCTAGTCGCGTCATCAGTCAGAAGGCCAAAAAAAAGGTGGCAGAAAAAAGGCGGCAGGTCATAACGCTGTACACAATGCACATGTCCCTATGTATGTATGGTACTGTATAGGTATACAGCCTTCGCTAAGTGCACATTATCAGTATGTACTACCCCCTTGTACACTACGTATACACTCACTTTAGATACTGTACAAATACAATATCTGTCTGTAGCACCACATCTCAGTCAGTACAAGTTCAGACTGGCAAGAATCACTTATCACTGTACATATTGTTATGCAACGACTTGGGAAATACTCTTGAAATACTCAGGTTCAAAGAAAGAGAGCAAAAGCCATCCATGAACATAGGTAGTACAAGTAACGAAGATGTAGCTATGTAGCCCAAGCAGCTGTATAAGCAAATATGCAGAGTGACTCCATTCGATGCGTTCGACGCCGCACTGACCGTCTCCAATTCAACAATTAATGGCAATCGAGAATCGAGAGGCGGTGGGTGGTAGACTGAGAATCAAAGAGCAGGGATCTATAGAAAAATCGTCAGAGAGCAGACAGATTGGTGCTGACCTTCACGTCATCCGGCCTCGGCGTTGCACGGGCATTGGAATCATCGCTGCAAAGCACTATGTACTGGGGCTCCAGACTGTAATATCATCGGTCTTGCTTGATAGTATTCTCTATTCTTGCATGTTTGTGGAATTTTCCATGAGAATACTATCGTGGGTTCTGATACATAGAGAAAGTAAGCGTGGGTAGTCGAGAACAAGATGGAGTAGATGGGAGAATTTTAGTCAATGGATCGGGGGAGTTGATGATTTGGCTCCACTAAGGGATGTTGAAGTGGTTAGAGGGATGTTCTGGAGTCGGCCAATGAGTCGAGTCAGTCGAAAATGACCGGTGACCGCCGCCGATCGACTGAATCCGTGCGGTGTGCCTTGGTCTAAGATATAAGAGAGGAGAGCTTTGTATGGAACGTGCCTGAAATTAATCAACAACTATCCTGCCACAACATTGCAGTACGCAGCTTCCGCCGCCTGAAAAGACCAGTGGTCGACCAGGAGGATTGTGACGGTAATCTACGCGATATGCCCGGGCCGGACCTTCAAGCTCGTGACCGCGTACAAAAGTTACGTCCAGCTCGTTCACACAAACAGGCATCTCGTTTCGTCAGCTGCTATTGCGCAACCTCCAACCTCGCCCGCTAGTTTATACAAGGCGAAAACTCCAACAACTTGTATTGCAGGATCCCCAAAAACTAGACAAGATTCGTTGGTGTTGCCATCCCTGGCACGCCTTTATGGAAACGATGGTTAATAGGGAGGAAAGGCGGATTAGTAC
>JADNRY010000324.1:0-69468 GCA_015501585.1 Rhodocollybia butyracea
TGAGGTTGACATACTGCGGGTCCCGCATTCGGAAATTCACGCCACTGACACACTGCACAGCATAAGTACTCGTCTCTACTTGTACGTCTCTACTTGTACCTCACAGCCCTTCCACATTTTTTACAATGCCCAAAGGAAAAACCGGTAAACCCAGAGGACGGCCAGGATGGGTGACTGGAAATAAGCTCGACTACTTGGAGAGCCACTTCACGGAGTGGAAGGTTGCGAGAGAGGGAGGAAAGGTCTCCGAATTCTACACTCTCGTGACCGAGGGGCTTTATGCCAAATTCGGTGACCAGGCCGAAACAAGGGATGTTAAAGAAGATACCAAAGATCCAGACGACGAGGCTCTGGACATTGATATGGATGAGAAGACTGAGGAAGAGCAGAAGGACTTCCAAGTATGTTTTAAGAAGCTCCGACTGGTATGTATTCTGGTTTGGTTTACCTTTCCATATTTTTTCTGACCATTTATCTTTGTAGAAGGTGTGCATTTGGTTCAATAACCGCAACAAATATGGATCCAAGGGCAAAGAAAATATTCTATATGTCTCTGTACTGGAAGAATGTAATCAAGCCCATCAATGTGGAGGAGATGGCCCATCAGCTGAATGCTGCAGAGGAAGCAGGAGAAAAAAAGCCTGCAATGATTAATGTTGCCAACAGCGTTACAAAACGGCTGTGGGCCGCAGAGTCCAAGGAGGTGAAGGCAATTAACAAGTGTGAGTTTCCCGTATTGATTTTACTGCTCTAGGTTTGAGCAATGGTTGATGAACACCATGCTCAAAATATGAAAGAGAACAATTTTGCGAGGGAAAACCCAGGAACTAAGAAGGGGTCCGATTATTATCTGTGAGTATCTCTTACTATTATTTTTTCCTTCATGGACTAGCGCTAACAGTATTGAAGGGCTCTCATGAGCTTATCTGCGGCAACCGCCAATATCTCAAACAATGCTCCTCCAGCCGGGGTTGTCCCAAACAGTACTCTGACGGTGCCCAATCATTCTCTCCCAACAAGCATATCCCCGAACGGTACTTCCTTGGTGGGCATAGCACCAGAACATTCTGCAACAAGTCCAGTCCTGAGCAACGCTCCTACTCATTTGGAGGGCATAGCTCCAGAATATCCTTCTTTGACGAGTCTAGCTCCTCGCGATGCTACTTCGGTGGCCGTTGTCCCGAACAGTCCCTTAGGTGTAGCTCCGGAACCTTCTCTTTCAACGAGTCCAATCCTGACCAATACTCCTATGGTGGGTGTATTTGCAAATACATCATCCAACATCACTCCTTTAGGGGGCATAGCTCGTTCAATGAGTCTAGTCCTGAGTAGTGCTTCTTTGGCGGGTGTAGTCCCAAATACACCCCCCAACATCCCAAACAGTGCTCCTTCAGGAGGCGTTATCCTGAACAGTACGCCGTTGGAGGGTAGTTCAGGAATTTCAACTCTTCCAAAGCCAAAGCAAAGGGCAAAAGGCAGTAAGCTGCCAGAGGTAGTATCAGAGGATGTTGCATCGTTAGACAAGGAATGGCCTGTGACTGAGCTTCCAGGGTGGGTTCAGAAGTTCTATGTGGTTTTCAGGGGTCTGGGACACAAAGTGGTTGGACTGCTTCAAGCTTTATCTAAAGTTTGAGCACAAACTTGGATATGAGGAGAGCTGTGGGAAAATTCCACTTGCTCTCCAACCTCCTCAGATTGCAGCGTGGTTCAAGAATTGTCAGAATCCCAAAAAGATGATGAAGGTTTGGAGTCCTGAAAGTGGCACAGTGTGGCGTGAAGAGCGGTGGGTGTATTGGCGTTTATTTCAGCCAAAGGGTTGTGTTCAGAACAATGACCTTATACGTCCTGAATCCCTTGATTGGGATGAGCTTCAAGACAAGGGAGGGGCAGATGGATTTTTGCTGATTATGCTGACTCTCCTTTGGTGGGGTCATGATACACACAAGGGATCGTGCAAAGTTGATCATCCAGAAAATTGGGAAGATTGGCGTGTAGCTGTGGCTGATGTTTGGTATGTCTTGGATAGTATCATTGCTCATCGGGTGAAAAAGGTAAAGGGAAAAGGAAAATGTATGCATGTGGAGGTAGAGGTAGCAAGTGCAGATGCTGGATCAGCCTCCCAGAGGTGAACTCATAGTTGCCGCAGTGCTAAGGACTTGGCTGAAAAAGCATAGATAGTTTTCTATGACTTTGTTATTATTTCAGTATGCTGATTCAACTCAGATAAAATAAAGTATTCCATCTTTGACTATTTCAAAGTCAGAGTCGTACCAGTAATGGCCATCCCAATATTGTGATATCCTATTCTCACCCAAATGTACAGGCTAGCACACACTATGCAATAACAAGAGGGAATGTTTTAATTCCATCCAATGCACAGCACATAATCATGAGCAATACACAGGCCAATACCCAGTACACAATTACCAGAGGGGATATTTTAATTCCCCCAATAATCTCAGTACTGTACCAATACCATTCCCACCCAGATACGCAGGCCAATATGCAGTACACAATCACCAGAGGGGATATTTTAATCCCCCCAATAGTCTCACTGGCAGTACTGTACCAATACCATTCCCACCCAAAAATGCAGGCCAATATGCAGTACGGAATCACCAGAGGGGATATTTTAATTCCCCCAATAGTCCCAGTACTGTCCCAATATGGTAATATTCCATTCCCACCCAAATACACAGGCCAATACGCAGTACACAATCGCCAGAGGGGATATTTTAATTCCCCCAATAGTGCCAGTACTGTCCCAATATGGTATTCCCACCCAAATACACAGGCCAATACGCAGTATGCAATCACCAGAGGGGATATTTTAATACCCCCAATACTCCCAGTGCTGTCCCAATATGGTAATATTCCATTCCCACCCAAATACACGGGGATATTTTAATTCCCCAGCTACAATCCCAGTATGGTAATATCCCATACGCATCCAAATTTTGGCCTACTGTAACCCACTGGGTTTATTTAATTAATCTCCACAGTAACTACTGGGTGTATTTAAATAGTACACCTGCATCGGGTGAGTTGGGAAGGATGTTGTTGAGTACCTCGGCGGCGTTGATAAGGGCGTTGCGTGCGGCACCATCCTTAGCAACAGTGGGCATCTTGAACGGTGTTGTCTGGAGAATGCATCACATTACAATCTTAAGAAGAGAAGTTGGGAACTCACAAGGAAGTCAACGAATTCGGAAGTCCGATCATAGACCGCTTGCGTGTGCTCAGGAGTACGGTCATTGTTGTACACATCGAAGGCCTTCTTCAGATGCCGGCTAGCAGCTGAGATGGACTTAAAAATCGTAGGCATGTAGGCGGAAGGTCTGCCTGAAACAAGCATGACCCCGGGTTCACAAAGGAGTTTGCTGTACAGTTTGAAAGTTAGCAGAAAAGTGCGTGTATGAGGATAGAAAATGTTGGGGAAATTGGTCCACCTGGAAATATTTCCCACCTTTGATACCCTGCGCGCACAAGATCAATGGAACCTTTTCGAAGATTCGCGTGTGCATGGGTCCTTGGTCAACTGAGGACAGTTGAGACCTTTTAGTTGGGGGAGGGACAGACCGCGGAGACTTTTTGGATCAATCTAAACCAATCCTGAACTGATCTGAGCCACCGCAACTCCAAGAACGGAAATCAAACCAAGCAGGTTAAGAATGGCAAGTGCGGCAGGCCAGAAAAGTGCTCCAAAAGACTCAGATAGCAGATACGCGGAAGCGGCAAGTCACCATAACACAAGCTACTTAGTTGTAAAAGAAATATAAAAGTGCGTGAAGAGACCTCATAAATACAGTCAGTGAAATAAGACTCAATTAGTATCGCACCCTCAGAAAAAGAAAACATGTACTATCTACAGAAGTATGTCAAATTGGTGGTCACAAAAGAATCATGCACTACAAGACACACAAGAAAAACTTAAAAAGGCTAGTCAACACAAAAAGAACAAACTATACGCGCAAGCGTATTTTGTTAGATTGGCCTATATACTAAAATGCTATACTAGATGGCTAGTCTACAAGTATAGCCTGTACTTACAAAGTACAAATACAAGAAATAAAAGGGCCACTACCACTACAACAGCACGACTACCAAAAATATACATATGGGCATTAGAGCCCCAATACAGTCCACGCCGAAACTAAAGAAACAGAAATAAAAACAAAAACAAATGAAACGTCCAGCACAAGATTCCCCGACAGCCCACCAACAGCAAGCAAAGAAATCCTAGTTTCACAAGAAAAGAGAGTAAGTCAATAAAAAGACTTTGAAGGTGTGAAAACTAGGTTTCCTAAGCGCTGCTGGCCCCACTACCTGATGCATCAGGAAAAGCCTAAAATACTTAAGTTGACTTAAGTTGCCTTGAGTACTTATCCCAACTTCAGGTTGACTTGAGTTAACTTCAGGTTGGCTTGAGTAACCTGAGCTGACATAAGTATAAGGCCAATTCAATCCCCAACTTCAGATTATCTGTACCCTTGATGTAACCTATCTGTAGCCTATTTGTATGCTCAGAGTACTGTATAATTATGACTGGATGCTCCCATAATGTGTAACAGGACCCCAAGCATGGGGATTTTGCAATGCGTAACACATAACAGGAGGCTCCAAGCATTGAAACATCGCAAATCTTGCTGCCAGGCCTTTGGCCCGCTTATTCATTTACACATATAGCACTATGGTTGATGCATAATGGTGGCCTCTGAGCATAATGCTCAAGAAAAACAATGCATAACACCTTGACCCCTAAGTGTATCATAGAGTAGCCTATCTGTAGCCTGTCCATATATATAGTCTTGTAACGCCTCCGCCTCTCCATAATCACCACTAACTGTATCTCACAGTACATAACTCAGTGGTAACAATGATAAATTAATAGAGACTATAGAGCGAGCCTTTCTGTTTGTTAAAAACACTATGTGGAACTTAGTAAGTATGAGCCTCAGAAGTATACAAATGACTCGTATTGCAAATAATTACCTGTGGAACTTAGTAAGTACGAGCTACATATATAAGCGTAAGTATAAGTTCCATAAACATATAAATAAATCAACATACCCTCAGAAGTATACAAATGACTGAGGGACAAAGGACGACTTGTCCTCTATATAACTAACTACATGAGACTGCCAAGTCAATACTAGGCACTTGGATAAATGAAGAGGAGGGATAAACAAAATAAGCAAAGGAAAAACATTGGATTGGCGCGTAGCTCCCCTTTTGACACTCCCCTAGTTCCGCCCATCGCCATCCCCCATTCCCAATAGACCAACTATGCGACAATGGAGCGTGGCCCCCAAAGGCTTTGTAAGGATGTCCGCCAGATTGTCCTCAGAGGGGACATAGCTGATCTTTATCTCCCCAGCTTCAACCAAGTCTCAAAGAAAATGAAAGCGAATGTCAATATGCTTAACACGCTGATGAAATTTCGGATTTTCTGAGATTGCAATGGCGCTCGTGTTGTCAGCATAGAGTTGAGAGGGAAGGGGTGAAGGATATCCAATCTTGGACATGAAGTTGTGTACCCACTTCGCTTGCTGAGCCCCCTTTCCATACGCGATATACTCTGATTCTGTTGTGGATAGAGCAACAACATCCTGCCGCTTCGACATCCAGAAGACAGGACCTCCAGTGAGCATAGTGAGAACTCCTGTTACTGACTGACGAGTATCAGTACATGCAGCGTGATTTGCGTCGCAGTAGGTCTTTGGAGTAAGACCTAATTCTGACTTCTTGAACACAATTCCTCGTTCCTTGGACCCGATGATGTATCGGCAGAGGTGAATAAGACCATTCCAATGAGCTGCGCCGGGATCCTGTGCAAACTGTGCTAGATCATTCGTCTCAAAAGCAAAGTCAGGGTGGCATGCCCCTTGGCCAAACTGAATCCCACCGAGAAGCTCCCCATACAGCTTGTCCTTCATGAAGAATTGTTCCGCTTTGGTCTTGGGAGATTGATCCTTGGTTAGCTTCAGTCCAGGCAGATAAGGCATGGCTTTGGGCTTCAGATCCTGGAGGCCAAACCTGGTAAACAGCTGATCCCAATAGGCTGGCATCGAGAGAGTTGCCATCCCAGATTCCCTGTCATGAGTCAAGCACATAGCAAGAGTAAAGTGTACTGTATCGGTCTCTTTGATTTGATAGCAACTCCTGATCTCGCTCTTTGCCCTATCCATCTCCACTTTCATCGACAATCCACCAAGAGTATCTCTGTATATGTACCCGTCATTGTCTCGCCTATATCTGTCCTCCTAGTCCAAACGCATTGGTCAGCTTGAGATCGCTGGTATCCAAGGTCTTTGTATGTTGCATCGAGGAGTTTCCACCAGTTCCTTCCGGCCTGCATGGATCTGTATAACGACTTCTTCATTCTCATCACCTGTCCGGTACCCCTACCTTCAAACCCTTCAGGAGGTCTGATATACATCTCTTCCTCCATGTCGGCATTGAGATAGGCTGAGGCAAAGTCGATCTGCCAGATAAAATAACCCAGGGTGATCCACACAGCAATGAGTATGCAAAGTGAATCGAAGTGTAAGACAGTGGCGAAGACCTCAAAGAAATCTCTCCCTTCTTCTGGATGGCCGGCATCCAACGAGTTGGGTCTTCCATGGCTTTTGAGTATGATTTTGGAACTGGAGGAAGTCCAACTGCCAAGAGAGCTGTATTAAACATCTCGTCAACTTTGGAAGGTAGGTTAGCAGCAAGGGTCGTGAAGTTTGTGTGAGGTCATCTTGTGTTTGTTGCCCACTCGAGCTGGGCTCTGCTGCTCTCCTTCTCCCTATTCTCGGACTTGTAGCTAGCTTTTGCAATTGCAGACGGTGTTCTATTGTGGGAGGAGCGGCAAACTTGCAGTGGCTGTGATTTGGGTACCTTTAAGTCATTGGAGATCATGGGCTCAGGGATATTAGAGTTTCTTCCGGCATCAGTTGTGTTGTCGAGACGTTGACTTTCCGCTTCAATGTCTCCGTCACTCTCATCTCCCCTCTCCCCCACAACTGAGGGCAAAGAAACTTGTACTCTCTCGTCGAAGGAAACATCCCTGCTAGCGACAATTCGGCCTGTCGGCAAATAAAGCAAGTACACACCTCGCTCTCCATACCCAACCATTTGGCCAGAGAATCCTCGTGGATTGAGCTTACCGGGACTGCCATTGACAATAGTGCCCCAGGCGATAGCACCCCAAGGCCGCAGGTGAGCAACATCCATTTTCTTCCTATACCAGAGTTCAGCTGGAATCTTGTAGCCAGTCCTCGCAGCCGGGAGTAGATTTTTGGTATAGACAACGTAGGCACAGGCGTAAGTCCAGAGGAAAGGGGGAAGTCCGGTTTTGTAAAGAATAGTATGTACATGGTCGAAAGTGATGCCATGCTTTCTTTCTACAATGCCGTTTGCTGCTGACGAATATGCCGGGGTTACTTCAAGCTTTATTCCATTCTCCTCAGCCCACTTCATCCACGCTTCACTTCCAAACTCTTTCCCTCCATCGACACAAACATACAGCATCTTCTGCCCAGTCTCGTTCTCTGCCAATGCCTTATATTTCTCCAAGGCAGCCAAGGTAGACAAGGATTCTTTATTCATCAGGTAGTAATCCCTGGTCATAGCGGAACAGCCATCGACTATAGGCATCGAGTAGAAGAGCCCTCCTAACGCCCTAGTACGCATTGGGCCAGTGAGGTCAATCTGGACTCTCTCCAGGATCCTCGATTTGACCTCGGTTTTACTGTCAAACGGTCTGCACTTAGCCTGACCAATGTGGCATGGGTTGCATTCAGGTGGTTTAGTATTTGGATCTCCAAGTACATTCAGGCCATTTAGCAAGTTCTTCTCTAATGCAATTTGGATTCTCGTAACTCCAGCGTGACCAAATCGGCGGTGCCATCCCTTGATATCCACTGGCTTATCCAGGGCTCTCAACTTGACCACCAATGCCGATGTCTCCTTCTCCTGCAAACGGTATAGGCCACCGTGTCTGAAGCCAGTCAAGATATGCGTTCCTGCAGAATGAAACTTTGCAGTTTGTTTCTTGAACATGACAGTCATACCCTTATCACACAGTTTGGAGATTGATATGAGGTCTGAGGTTATGGAAGGTGAATGAAGTGCTTCCTCGAAAGTTATAGTGATAACCTTTCCTTCGTGTGTGAAGAATTTTCTGGCCTTCCCATATCCAATAATCTTCAGAGTAGTTGACTCCTCAGAAGATCTGCTCAAGCATGAGCATGGTGTATAGGTAAGGAAGTCCGATCTTTTCCTGAAGAAATGGTCTGAAGCTCCTGAGTCAGTGAATGTCTCATTCTCCGGTTCCGATATCGACATGGACGTGCTGTAACTGGTGTAATGCTGGGTTAATTTGCCTACCAAAATGGAAGAGTTAGTGGAGACTGCGGTATTTGCAGCTTGGGTCAAAGATGGCACATCCTTCTTTACCTCCACCCTGCCTAAAGCAATCTTCTGCCAGATGCCCCTCCCTCAGGCAATTAGGATTTGTACACTTCTTTCCATTCCCATTTCCCCTCGTTCCCAATCCACCCACAGCGACAGCAGCAAGTTGGCGCTCGAGATGCTCTATCCTGGTCTGGAGAGCAGCATTTGCCTGCGGGAGGCGATTTCCTGATACTGCAGCATTGGGACAGGTTTCTGTATGTGAAAACTGGTAGGTAATCTGCTGGATCACCGATGCAGAGGTAGGATAAGTCATGGGATTTACTGTGATGTTCTGGATGATAGTATCCATCGACGGTGTCGGGAACGCAGCAAGAACAACACTCTTGAAGATTTTGTCAGAAACATCATTTCCACCTTCAATGGCTTCCCTTTGCAGCTCTTGGAAAGTTTTGAAGAAGGAATCAATGGCATTCATCTTGTCGACATCAGGGATGAGCAATGGTAGATCCAACACATACGCTTCAATCATTCCCCTAGCCCAGTCATTACGGAACGTCCACTCATCCCGGGATGGATTTGTGGAGTATACCGGGGTAGGAGGTACGGGTGTGACAGGAACATTTGCTGGTAGCAGGTTAACAAGGGGGATGGAAATAGTACCATCTATGTACCCAATTAGACCTTGAGCTTTGAGCGCAATCTTCATCTTTCTTTTGATTGGAGCCCAAGCTAGTCTGACTCCCCCATCGAACCTCTGGTCTTCGGGGATATCTGGGAAGGGAGGCGGTATTGCACCATTACTAGCCATGTCTGGGTTCAAGTTATTTGAGTTCAATGGTCAAAGTATTTCAAGTTCAAGTTGATATTCTTTAGGCAAGAATGTATATTAGTTCCAGTGGTAGGCGGGGCCCATAACCTGTGGAACTTAGTAAGTACGAGCCTCAGAAGTATACAAACGACTCGTATTGCAAGTAATTACCTGTGGAACTTAGTAAGTACGGGCTACATATATAAGCGTAAGTATAAGTTCCATAAACATATAAATAAATCAACGTACCCTCAGAAGTATACAAACGACTGAGGGACAAAGGACGACTTGTCCTCTATATAACTAACTACACAAAACTGCCAAGTCAATACTAGGCACTTGGATAAATGAAGAGGAGGGATAAACAAAATAAGCAAAGGAAAAACATCAGATCCCCTGAGGGATAAACCTTCTTACACCTAAACATGTCCCATCTGACCCAGAAGCAAAGGCAGGGGGGGAACTCCTTGGCGCGTAGCTCCCCTTTTGACATGCTAGGCAAAGAATATATACTCAAACAACTAGGCTCAAGGACAGTCAGTAATTAGTTTGTAATCACAGAAGTTATTATTTGGAGATAGCTCGACAAATAATAATATGGTTACATTGAGAAATAGCTTAATAAGTAGTAATATGGATCAGAACTAATACTTGGAGATGGCTCAACAAGTAGTAGTGTGTGTGGTGTCTAGTACTTGGAGATAGCTCAACAAGTAGTAGTGAGTGTGGTGTCTAATACTCAGAGATAGCTCAACAAGTGGCAATTAAAGAGGTATTCACTAGGAGATAGCTCAACAGGTAAATATTAGTAGATACAACTTGGAGATAGCTCAACAAGATACAATGAGTTGGTCTGGTGATTCACACAAGTGATAACAGCAAACAAGTGGGGGTTGGATTCAAAAAAATAATACATCTACCTTACATTGGTAAATCAAGCCTTCTTATATACTGTTTAATATGTACTATAGTTTTGAGTCATAACTGCAGAAATGCTGTGGATCAGTCAGCCTGACTGCAGAATGCTGTGCAATGATTGATATTGAGTCATTGATGTAAGGAGGCTGTGCAAGTTCTGGTTCTGTTAGCCCTGTTTTTGCCCTTTCCCTTCCATACCACTGCCCTTGGCCACTTCCTTGCCATATCCCCTGGCTTGCCACAGTTGTGGCAGGTGAAGGGTTGTCTGTCACTAGGTTGGAACAATGGGTTCATGGATGTATGTGCAGCCATGAGTGCTCTATAGCCTATTTGTAACCTATCTGTTGCCTATTTGTGGCCTCGGAGTAGCCTGTCTGTACCCCTGGGCCCTGGTGTTGCCTACTTGTAATCTATCTGTAGCCTATCTATAGCCTATTTGTAGCCTTAGTGTTGCCTGCTTGTAATCTATCTGTAGCCTGTCTGTACCCTTGATGTGACCAATCTGTTGTCTATTTGTAACCTCACAGTAGCCTATCTGTAGCCTATCTATAGCTAAGGATGGACATGAGTCCAGGTCCTAACAGGTGACCTGTGGATTCAACACATGGGAATGCCTGTCTGACCCGGATCCACAGGATCCAGGTACCCATTCCCATGTAGCCTATTTGTAGCCCTGATGTTGCCTACTTGTAACCTATCTGTAGCTTTTGTCATGCCCTAGGCATATACAGACTGCCGACGTTTCCTGCTTACCATTACATAATCCGCTTCCGCCGCATTTCCGGTTCCGATACACTTCCACTTTGCTTCCGTTTTACTTTTTCCTTCACTGTACACTTTCTATGATCCCGTCGATCCATTCTCCATCATTCTTACAATCATACATATGCTTTATGCTCATCCCGCCGCTTCCGCTTATGTTCATTGTTGTCTTTCATCCCTTGTACTTCTTTTGGCTATTCTTGTCTTTTCTACTCTCAGATTATTACCTATTGCTACTCCGGTCCTCGAGTACCCTTTATATAGTTCCGTACCATGTCAAGTACAGTAGATTGGAAATATTGCTTAACCCCTTGACTCGTGTGCTCTTGTGTGTTCTGGTTTCTCGCTTTATCTGTTTCTTTAACTCTGTTTCTTCACTCCATCGTTTTCACAACCTCTGCAATTTACTATCATTTATTTGGTTCCACTCTGTTTGCGCCGCATCAGGTCAGCTACCGCTTGACCTTCCGCTTCCGCTCATATCGCTATCAAAGCTGCTTGCACCTAGTGGGTCCTACCCTTCGAGTCGGAAACTCATCTACTCTTAGGCTTACTTGCCGAGTTCATTCTATCACCAGTACAGACCTTCCGTCCCTACATTAGTCCCTTGGACGATCCCAACACGAGTCTTACATCCCATAGGCACTTTGGAACCGTTCTACACTCACATCCTTTCACATCTCAAACCAACTTTCCCAGTTCGGCTGAACGACAGAAGTATGGAGCGTATCTGCACTTTGGTTTCCAGGTTTGTAACCCGCGCTCAAAGGATTCTGCCTAGATCCTTACAGCCTTTGTGTTGCCTGCTTGTTGCAGCAGCTTGTAATCTATCTGTAGTCTATCTGTAGCCTAGCTGTACCCTTGACGGAATCTATCTGTAGCCTATTTGTAGCCTCCGAGTAGCATATCTGTAGCCCATCCATAGCCTATCTGTGCCCCGGGTGTTGCCTACTTTTAATCTATCTGTAGCCTATAAAGATGGACACAAGTCCAGCTCTTTACAGGTGACCCACTTGGTTTAACCTGTGGAAATACCCGCCTGACCTGGATCCGGCTGATCCAGGTACCTGTTCCCACAGGTGCGGGTCAGGTCACAGGTCAGCCCTTGGGGATTTTCAGACCTATAAAGTATATTTTTAAGTACAAATACCTACAAATACCTGCAGGTTGACCTGCATGGCCCGGATCCGGCGGATCCAGATACCCGTTTCCCACGGGTCCGGGTCAGGTCACAGGTTGTGTTTTTTTGGGTGCAGGTACCTGTGCAGCAGGTCCGGGTTTACCGGGATCTGGACTCGTGTCCATCCCTAGTAGCCTATCTGTAGCCTTGGTGTAACCTATCTGTTGCCTATTTGTAGACCATCCTCCTTGTGTTTCCTGCTTGTAATCTATTTGTAGTCTTTGAACCCTTTATCAGTAGCCTCTCTGTAGCCCCTCCATACCCTATCTGCACCCCTGGTGCTGCCTACTTGTAATCTATCTGCGGTCTATCTATAGTCCATCTGTAGCCTTGTTGTAGCCTATCTGTAGCCCATCCACAGCCTATTTGTATCCCTGGTGTTGCCTATATGTAATCTACTTGTGCCTGGTTGTAATCTATCTGCATTGCCTACTGGTAATCTACTGTACCATTTCAGGCAGTTCGTAAGTCATGGGTCACAAGGGACCCAGATTGTCTGAAAGGTCACACCTGTTCACAGATATTTGAGGGACCTTACAAAAAAAAAAATTGAGTTGCCAGTGCTACATGTACAAAAGAATTTTCTAGCACCTGCGGCGCACTACAAAGTTTCATAGTGGTCACACCTACAATTGGCTATCTGTAGACCATCCATAGCCTTGGTGTAACTTATCTGTTGCCTATTTGTTACCTCCAAGTAGCCTATCTGTAGACCATCCATAGCCTATTTTTACCCCTGGTGTTGCCCACTTGTAATCTATCTGCAGCCTATCTATAGTCTAATCATTGCCTTGGTATTGCCTGGGGTAATCAATCTGTAGTCTATCTGTAACATATTTGTAGCCTCAGAGTAGCCTATCTGTAGAGCATCCATAGCATATTTGTAGCCTATCTGTACCCTTCATGTAGCCTATTTATACCCTACTCATAGCCTTGCCTATCTATAGTCTATTTGTAGCCTTGGTGTCACCTGTCTGTTGCATATTTGAAGCCTTGGAGAAGCCTATCTGAAACCTATCCATAGATTATGTGTAGCCCTGCTGTTGCCTACTTGGAATCTATCTGCCAGAGCCTGTCTATAGCCTATTTGTAGCTTTGGTGTTGCCTCCTTGTAATCTATCTGTAGTCTATCTGCAGCCTATTTGTAGCCTTAGAGTAGCCTATCTGTAGACCTTCCATAGACTATTTGTACCCTTGGTGTTGCCTCCTTGTAATCTATCTGTAACCTATCTATAGTCTATTTGTAGCCTTGGTGTAACCTATTTATTGCTTATTTGTGGCCTTGGAGTAGCTTTCCTGTAGCCCATCCATGGCACACTTCAATGTACCCCTGGTCTTGCCTACTTGTAATCTATCTGTAGCCCATCTATAGCCTATTTGTAGCCTTGGTGATGCCTACTTGTAACCTATCTGTAGCCTATCTATAGTCCATTTATAGCCTTGGTGTCACCTATCTGTTGCATATTTGTTGCCTTTGAGTAGCCTATCTGTCACCCATCCATAGCTTATGTGTAGCCCTGGTGTTGCCTACTTGTAATCTATCTGTAGCCTATCTGTAGCCTACCTGTGCCCTTGATGTAACCTATCTGTAGCCTCAGAGTAGCCTATCTGTATCCCTTCCATGGCCTATGATCTGTACCCTGATGTTGCCTACTTGTACTCTATTTGTAGCCTATCTGTACCCTTCATGTAGCCTATCCATACCCTACTCATAGCCTTAGTGTTGCCTATAGGCTGTAGCCTATTTGTAGCCTCAACATTGCCTCTCTGTGCCTTGGTGTAGCCTATCAATAGACTATCTGTACCCTCTTTGTAGTCTTGACTATATTTTACTTCAACATAATATTCTTGTTTCACTTCAATCTTATAACCATCCTATTTCTATTTATCTTCTCAAACTTTTCACATTCATTTCCCATTTTCTATACATGCTCTTTCTTATTATTTTGATATGCCTTTAAATATTCTCCATGATATATCCCTCTTGTTTCCATAAGTCTTACTTCTCCAATATTAGACCCAGGTGAACAATCTTGACATCATTAGCTATTCAAACTTCTCATAACATCCACATTTGCTCTTTGTATGTTTTCTGTCTGTTCATTCAAATGTCATGAAATAATGATCAATACACCTGAAAGTGCAGTTGTCATAATCCATCAAAATCATCTTGATGCCTTTGTGCTGCCTATACCATAGCTTAACATAACTCTTTCACTATTTCTAGTGTTTGAGCTGCATGTTTTTTCAATAATGGTGCATCTTCATTCCAAACAGATAAGAAACTTCTAGGCACCAAATAGGTACAATAGTTCATACATTTATTCACTGTATGTCAGTAATCATGACATTCATATTATGCTAATGACATACCTCATACTTTCTATATATCTTTACTAAAACCTGCAACATCTACAATGGATAAACAGGGACATTCACTTTTCATATACTCATTATAGTTTTATTATTCATAGCATAACTTACATAAACCAGCATTCCGTAGTATCAGCATTGCATTACTGAAGATTCATAAAATTATGTGAAACATTATTTATCTTTAGTGTAATTCCAGCATATATTCTCCATGTTCTGCAATTAATAATGAAGATGTGTTTGCATGATTATGGCTCATTATAGGTAAAAAAACTGGAGTATAACCTGAGCAAAATTATAGCATATATATACCATTACTTTTTTGCATGTTGCTTATATATATTACAAGCAATGAATGACATATAGGAGCTAGATATCTACATTTGCTAAACATATATATCTCACAATTATGGCACATTATATGTAAAAAATCAAAAATCTACTTCTCATAAGTTCAGCAAAATTTATAGCAGACATTTTACATAACTTTTCCATACATCTTACAATTAATAGAAAACATATATGCATTATTTATAGATGTTTGCTCAGCATACATATTTCATAATTCTTGCTCCTTATAAAGAAGAAACCAGAAAGCGGCTTCTCATAAGTTCAGCAAAATTATAGCAGATGTTTTGAATAATGTTTCTGTATGTCTTTTGTATGTAGCACCAGGAATGAGGGATATATAAGCATTATATATTGACTGGAAGCACTATGTTTCCACCATATGTTCAGGATGACTTTTTCCCCTTATACATATTTAATTGTAGATCTATATGTCTCAGCTTTAACATGATTTTACAATGTTTTCAATGAAAGCATTAGAAAATATGTGAATCCCACTTGGTGAGATTTTCACATTTGTTCAACATATATCATGGCAAATCACGTGAACCTGCATCCAGTGTACAGTATGTACAGTATATAAGCTTGCATGTAGTACCATAGTACTCATGCGTTTGCGAGGTATCTAATACCTTGTTCAACCGCACTAACTACTTGTGTTGGATCCCAGGACTGACCGCCTGATTGGACACTCATCGGATTCCCTAACAGAAATCCCACAGACTCTGGTTTAGCTTAATCAATTAATAGTGGTCTTGACATTACTCTCGTATCCGCGGCTTCTCCTCCTAGTGCAAAAAAGGCATCCGCCCCAAGTTCACCACTGGTCAAAGTGCCATCGTCGCCACGAACTCCTGGTATGTGTGGCCACCTATTGTCATCTCAGTTAATTTAAATACTGCCCATAGTTCGTAGAAATCCTAAAAGAGTCAGCTTCAGGCTCTCGGATACACCTAGAAAAATAATCCGATGTACCGAAAGTCTGACGCTCTCGAGATATGCTCAGTCTTTAGAGGATGAGGTGAAACGACTTCGTGCAGAGCTGGAGCTTATACATGCCCAGTTAAAGAGTTTTGGTTTGCAACTTATTGATACTTCAGAGCACACAGCTGCTGCCTTAGAAGTAATGGACCCAACATACTCATAGTAGTAGGATGTATAATTTAGCATAATTCAAGTATTATTAGGCGTAATGATTATACCCGAAGTATATTGGAAGAAAATCTTAGGCGGTATGATTGGGTATGATTTGGTGTTTTGATTACGCCGGAAATGCAATTATACCCTTTACAAATGTGGAGAATTGCTGTTGCCAGCTTCAAAAATCCTCGAACTCCGACTCGTCAACACTACCAGGGTCAATTTCCAATATCTTGTAAATGTGACACATAACCGGTACCTGCTAAGCCAAAAAGCCCCGGCTCACGGCTTTGAATAACTCAGGCCAGGCCAAAAGTTGTCCCAGGCCAAGTGTCAGGGCCCGGCTTTTCACGGCCTGGATTGGCTCGGCTTGGCCCGGCCCACGGCTTTCAGGCCGAGCCGGCACATCACTAGTAGCTTATATAAGCTTTCGGTCGGCCGGTGTCTCAGCTTGGGTCTCAAAAAAATTGACCTGATGTAACGGGTTCACAACCCGGGCCCCTTGGGTAGAAACTTGAAGGGCCTAAGCAAATATGAGATTTGTAAGTTATATCATGTTCTCTACAAGGCTACCATTCAAAATTCGATTCTGATATTTATAGTTAATGCACGGTACTAAATCAAAGCAAGCTAGGCTTACTGATTTTGTGTCCTCAGAGTTGTATGCAGTTAACATTGTTGTGCCAGTTCCGTTAGGCACGGTCGATAGCCCAGCTAGGTGAATTGAGTTCCATGCCCTCTCAGAATCATGTGCAGTCTGCTTTATATGTTGTCGAGTATTGAGCCTGACAAAAACTGTGAGTATAACTATTAACATCATATGTTTCAGAGGCTCCTCACGTTGCGAGCATACTGTTCAGATACACTATAAGACGGTATTTGATCTAAGTCACCCGATTATGATTGGAACAGTGTACCACGCACATTTACTACTAGTCATAAGGCCTAGCAAGTAGTAGAATGTTCCAGGAAGTGCAAGAAACTAAGAGTCGGCCACACAGTGAGTTCTAGATAGATTTTTTGGAGAGTATTTCAAAGCGTAGTTTACATACCAAGGTCATATTAACTGCGGCACCCAGGGTAGTGAATGCACCGCGATTAACAGCGATGACTGTCAGCTTTTGTAAAAGTGTATTGGTGCTGTTACATTTAATGTAAACCTTAATCTGCGATAATCCCAGAAGAAGGACATACCTGTCCATTCCAGTTCTTTTGCTTCTGAGAGTTAAATATAACGCAATGGTAATCACAGCATCACATGACAAGGTCGCAGCGCTTTGAAATATTAATGCTGGCTAAAATAATAGGTTAAGTTTCAATAAAATAGATGTATGAGTATGCTCCACCAGACCTTTGTGGCTTCTATCTTGAGGAGAGTGCCAAGGACGGTGCTAATTTGCAGAGTGTAAGCGTTGATCATGTTTACTAATCACTTACATATTAATTGTCTGGGCTATCAACAACATCAAGATGTTGCCAGCTCTAGATACTGTAAAACATACCTAATCCAGCTCCTATTTGAGCCAGAGCTAATGCCATCTGTGACATGAGGTTATGATCTTATAGAATTTGAATAGTATGAGAAAGTATATACAATTAACAGAGTCACTTTTTTCTGTTTCTTGTTCACTACCCGCGAAGTTAATATGGTTCCGGACAGAATAGGGACTTGGACAAACGGAGGAAAAGACACCATGCAAAATAGCTGTATTATTGAGGAAGTGAGCCCACTAGAGACATGTAAAGCCATTAAACTCACCTTTGAACAATGAAAGCAGACAGATACTGGAACACTATGGAGTTAATCTTGCACAATCATACATTACCGCGTACTTACGCCTGCCAGGAGCTGTGCCTTTTATCTGTGAATCACAATTACAAGACCTCAGTAGAATTAAGCACCTACCGAATCTAACCTGGAAGTTTGGGTCATTTAGAGCCCCGGTGAAATGATACAGAGTGATACACCATACCATGTAACCATAAATATTGTCGAGGCATTTCCAAAGTTGTTTACAAATGAATTATATGTCGAGGCAAACAAAAATGATATGTGTAGCGTCTCAAGTAGTCTTCGATAAAGTATAATTCTTGTTTGACTTTGAAGCAAAGCTGAGCACACTTACATCAAGGCAACTACCTATTTAACCCAGCAATGAATATGGATGAAAGATTCCAAACATCTGCTGATGGGCATACCGTCAGTCTCACACCCCAATGGTCACTGGAGTACCAATGAAAGTACAACCAGGTTTGCAAAAGTCCCACACCATATAGGCTGTCATATATTGTGAGTGTACATTGCTCCATTTGGACCATGAAGACTTACATAGTTGCAAACCACACTGAAACAAGCCAAGCACCATACGTGGGAGCCAGGGGGCTAACCATGACAAGAACAATAGGATTGTAGAATTAGTTGTCCCCCACAGCACAGTACATTGGCCCTATAAAGGCCCTTTCTGGATCAAATTTACTATTGATTTTTGAAGCATTGATTCGTGAGCTTCTGATGACAATTATACACCAAGAGTCTATTTTTAAAGATAATATAGGCACGGCAGAGTCCACGCTGGTGGGAGATAGATCACTGCTTTCATCTGAACTTCTGACCCATGAGCTCCACAGATCTGATAGTAAGTTTAGGCATCATCAAAAGTGGGAAGCAGGTAGTGCTCAGATCAGCAAAACCTGGATGCACGGGAAGCTACTTTCCGGCACCGTACAGCTCTGGAAACGGCTGTTGCCTGACAATTGCTCCAGCTCACCCACGATTTGCTGATAGGTTGTATTTGGAGAATGTAGCTGTCGCAGTTGTACACCCTAGTGACATATCACAATCATGGTTAGAGACTCATATGTGTATCCATTGCATTGTCTTCATCAGGTAGTATCTGCATATAGTTTACACATGGAGTAATGTCACATTCAAGCCATGCTAAGTCCAGTTAGATTGCTAAATATGTTGTATTTTGGTTCGGGAATACAGTGAGTTTCCAATCAAGGAGTCATCCAATACAGAAAATTAAGTGTGGTTGAACAAGGTATTAGATACCTCATAAACACATGAGTACTACGGTACTACGTAGATACTAACTTATATATTGTACATATTGTACATATTGTATGATATTTCTAATACAATGAGTAAGTAACATACAATCATACCGATCCGGCTGCGGAGTTGATATATTGGCAAATATACATCAAAATAACCATGTACTCGTACTTGTCACCTGTCAAGGGGAGGACGCAGCCTGAACCTATGATATAAACTAATTAGTCAGTGTCTTGATTGCATCCTTGAATCTGACATGTAAATATGTAAATAGTGGTTTATTCTATTTGGTCAGCCATCCTGGACACGCCCGAAAATCAGGATCAACGGCCAATTAAATATTTATGTAAAAGGCCATCAACAGGTGTTTGAGCGCTCCGCGTGCGTGATATTTCTTCTGCGTTGCATTTACTAACAACCCGCTCAACACTCAGATGCGCGCGCTGCCATAGAATATAGTTTCCTCTTGGAATTAAATCAATAGTATTTCTTTATATTGTTTGAGCCACTATATACAATTACAATCAATTTGAGAAGTGATTCTGTTGGACACTGGACGTTGAGTTGCATTGAGTCATTGACTGTGCAATGCCTTGTATTATTTTAAGGGTGGACACGAGTCCCCGGTAAACTGGGACCTGAAAATGTGACCTGTGGCCTGACTAGGACTTGTGGGAACAGGTACAGGATCTAGCGGGTCCGTTTCAGCGGGTATTCCCACAAGTTGACCGGAAGGTACCTACCAGAGATTTGCACTTGTAAAATGTAAATACTAGGTATAATAAACAAATTAATATGAAAGCCCCAAAAATAATCTATAATATCTGTGTTTTGGGCCCAGAGCTTTACCCATCTCTACCCTCTGGTTGGAGTCTGGTGTGATATTGTCCCCCCACATTTGGAGGATGAGGATAGCTTGTATCAGAGTTTTTGAACAGGAACCCTTTTCAAAACCTTGACCTGTGACTTGTTGGTGACCCGTGGGAAACTTGAAGTACTGTATCTTTTCGACCATAAGTTTGCGGGGTGTTACGTGTTATGCTGCGAACTCACTTTTTTTTCAGTTTGTTTACCATATATGGTAAGGCCGGCGAAGCCGGCCGCAAAAAATTACTATATTATATGAATTGCAAGAGTGCTTAGTTCGTGGGGGTGCCGTTACGCGTTATGCGAACATCTGGTCGAAAAGATACAGTATTTTGACTCGTGAGTCAGATACTTGCAAGTATTCCCATGGGTCTTACTTGCAAGTACCTGTGTAAGAACTGGACTCGTGTCCATCTTTACTTCTCAGGCTCCTCTGGACCAGTCTATGGTTCATTCCAGGTTTTGCAGATGAGTTCACTCCACATAAGCTGACTCACAAGTGTTGATTCTTCTTTGTTACCTTAAAGGAGTTCCAGTCGAAGCCTCCATTGTCACAGTCGTTAGTATTCGAACTGGCAACTTTAGTCCTTGGAAGTTTTGTCGGAATCGAAACTCATTTGATTTGATAGGTTTGACTTTCAGATCACAGACGAAAGTACCAAGTCCTAACAGAATAAGAGACAAGTACTAAAAAAACTATCCAGTTGCTCTAAATCACAACATGACCTTTCAGTATTTTGGCTATAAGAAGTCTTAGTTCTCAGAGCGCTCTATTTCTCAGGTCAAAACCCTGGCGGGTTTTTGCAGATGCTGTGTCATGCTTATCATTCAAAAATACTTCCCCACTTAGGAGAGTACTCTGACCTGCATGAATGTTAGAATGTATAGGTCCATCAGGAAAAGTGTTTTTTTCCTAGGGGACCCAGGGTGGCCTAAGGAGACCTAGGTGAGCTATGAATCCTATGGCATCCTAGGATTTGGCACTTGTCTTAAGGGACTCACAGCATCCCAGGATTTCCCAGGATCTCCTAGGATATCCTAGGATACCTCAGGACAATTCCAGGACAACTTCAGGAAAACCAGGGAAAACTCAGGAAAACACAGTTTTGCCCTGGTATTCATAGGACTTCCTTGCTCAGTTACATAGATTTAGCTTCCACTACTGACTGGGCCAAGAAATAATGTTACAGTGCCGGTGCTTATTAATGCAAAGTCCTTATATGTCTCTCAAAATCAAAGTAAATTCTTATGTCCAAGTTGTGTAAATAATATAGTATCTCAAGAATCTGATGCACATTTCCATATACTTGGATTATGGCAATATACTAAGACTATTTTATTGAATATTGCAAGAATCTTGAGATCCACCCAGAAATAAACAAGGGGAAATGTAAATTAGGAGAGAATTGTCATTGTACGCCAGTGCCCCTTTAAAAACAGACTAAGTAGGCCGCCCTTCACTTCTTTTGAATTGGGTGTCTCCTCCCTGAGATATGGGCCTGCAGAAAATTTCCAGTTTCTGGCAATATTAATAGAATTACCATATTTGGTAATGCTTTGAGTTTTTTATTAGAGTCTTTCCATACCATAGATTATTTTCACAATTCGGACCTAATGATTTCATGTAAAAGCAAATTCTGGGTAAATCTACTATGGCATTGCATAATTAAGCGCTGCCACTGTATGTCTGAGCTGTTCACAGCTCACATGCTGACCAGGGCTTGTCACAGGTCACAGGCCATGAACAAATGCTGAAAATGTTACAGTATCTCTACCCTACTAATACTCACACTCCTGGAATCAAGACAGCGCGGAACTTAGTTTGACCTCTTTGCATCTTTGCAAATGCTTCATTGACTTGCTCCAGTGTAAATCTGAATGGAAGCGTGAGTACTTATAACCAGACACCTCAAGGATGACATACTTTTCAATCATTGAGACAATATTGTTCTTCTGGGCAAATTCAATTGCTTCCTCGGTATCCCTAGCATGACCTGCAGGCCAGCCTTGATAGTAATGCGTTTTGGCATTATTGCCATGGTGCTGAATGTGAGCTTTGCTACTGAAGATATTCTCAGCCAACTCTCAGTGCAACCTAGATAGACATTGGCCTCACCAGCAACATTGAGCATGGTGCCACTGGCTTTCAGTCCTCCAAGCAGCGTGACAATAGCTTCGCCGTCAGGGCGGTGGCAAGAATAACTTTTGCACCGCCGAGTTTCATTAACTCTTCGACTTGGTTGACTTCAGATCCGTTGAGGTAGATATCGGCACCGAGCTTTATAGCCAACTCCTTTTTGGCGTCTGATTGGGAAAGTGCGACGACCTTGAAGCCCATCTGTTTCGCATACTGGAGACCAAGGTGACCAACACCTGAATGAAGCCGAGTCAGAAAAAAGACTATTAATGTGGTGTTCTGATGGTCAACTCACCCCGAGGCCTAGAACAGCAACAATATCACCCCTTTTAAGCCCTCAACATTCCGGAGAGCATTGAAGGTGGTGATACCCGCACAAAGAAGGGGAGCGGCCTCAGCAGGATCAAGACTGTCAGGAACAAGCAAAACAGCCTCGGTACGCAGAATGACATATTCAGCGTAACCGCCGTCTTGGGTGACACTGGCAGATGATTACTTATTGTACTTATCTTCGGCAATTAGACAAATTATTCACCCGTTTATAGCTTCATTGGAGCATGTGATAAAGTCCCCTCCTTGCAAGAGCCACAGCTGTGACAGTGTCCACCGTGCCAGCCGGAGCCGACGCGGTCGCCTACCTTCCAGCGAGTCTCACAATCGGGAACTGCGACAACATCTCCAACAATCTCATGACCTGCTACACGGGGAAGAGGACTTACGCCAAGCTTGACCAGGCTATCACTGGTGGTAGAGATTCATTAGACGAGAGTCTCATTGACGATGATGACGGCTCACCTGTGACATACACCACATGCAAGCACTTTTACAAGAATACTCCCAGCTGTAGGCGCCTGATGAATGGTCAGTTTTCAATTCCAAACAGTTCGAAACCCTTGGGGTATGGCGCACTACTAAAGGCTTTTCAACGATCTCAAAATTCCCGCCAGCATGGTGGACTACTGCGGCTTTGTAGGTTTTGGGGAGAGACAACATTATGATGGCGGTAGTCAGGGAAGAATGTGAGTAATTGCGGTCCTCAAATTTTTCTAGCTATGTATACTTGGTGTGAGGCTTCTACGATTCTAACAGAACGTCTAGTAACCGTGCCGCACCACAATCCAGGACTCAAACCTAATTTCCGCGGCTTGGGCACATAAAACATCGCTTTCAGTTCCGAACTCGACCTCGGACCACACAGGGAAAGGCAGAAAAATCACGGCGTGCATCGCCGGCCAAAAAATTGCAATACAATTTAAACTTCAAGTCCATGTGGTGCAACGTCATATGCTCAAAGCCTTAATATTCAGGTAGTCAAATGGGAAGCTGGGAGGTACAAACATTCTGATGAAATTGTTATGATCGTTTGGAGCTATAGTCCGGGCAATAATTTGACGCTCAAGTTGGGTAACTGGCACTCTAAATCGACCACTGGTGACTGTTTTATGTAATATATAATTAACTATTGACTCTGCATCAATATAATATTTCTACAAGCTTTAAGTGACCCGTGGCATACCCATGGGAGGCAGGCATTAGTACCAAGGGGGACCGGGCCGTGATGCCGTCACATCGGGCTGGTCGGTCGGTCTGTTGGTCGAACCCTTGAAAAAAAATTTTAGGGATGTTTTTTGCGCTAATTTTTGTGGTATTTAGTCACATTTTTTAGCATTTTGAAGCCAATGCCCTACCAGAGTTTAGCTAGTTGGCGCAATTCGAGCCAGTTGAAGTTTATGGACCATGTAAGTAGCAGTAATCATAAGAGTGGGTGTGCCACCATTGAGTAATACCGTATACTTACTGGCTGACAGCCAGCATACTTTAACCGATATTATTGCTTAAGGAGAGCCATGTGCATGGCAGATGATACTTCATTGATCATCTGCCATGCACAGGGCTCTCTTGTTGTGCCAACAACTAGATTCGCGGTCTGGGTAACTATGGCAGAAACAATCATAAACATGGTTGCTGTAGATATACGTGAATCTCAGTTGTTCGCATAACGGTACAACTAATACTATACCTGTAGATATACATGAATCTAATAAGTACAGTAAGTAAGTATAGTAAATAAAGTAACAGAAAGAAGAGCTCACCTCAGTTGTTCGTATAACGGTACAACTGAGGGAGTGAAAAACTATAAACTAGCTAATATAAGTGTCCGAAGTCTCATATGTGTGTGTAAGCATGGAGCAAAGATAGACATATGAGCAGGAATAGAAAGGTCAAAGCGTGAAATACTGATCGTATGAAGTACTACTCCAACAGTTGCAACTGGGCCTTGGTATAAAAAATGACCCGTCAAGTTGTTATACTACTATACAAATAATATGTAGAGGATTGCCCAATATAGCATAGGGAGAAAAATGAAAGGAAAGATGATGATTTTTCCAGCTTTGATATTCCTAATAAGGTAATCTACATAAGCGTTCGGTCGGTCGGTGTCTACAGTGCTGGCTTAAAAAAAATTGACCCGATATCGCGGGTTCCAGATTTGGTCCCCCGTTGATTAGTACTATCAATCTTGTTCACTCGAATATTTTCTCAGAGCACGTCTTTCCATGCAGATTAGTGCGGGCCATTAGCATTTAGCGTCACCCTAGCGTGGGGGTGACGCTGGGTGATGCCGGGTTACGCCTGTTAGATTTATGGTATGAAACTCTAGTCTGTTTTGTGGGCAGACCGAAGTTTTGAGTTTGACAGGGGCCTCGGATAGTCCTAACATCGAGTAAATTCCTTTGTAGAGTAGGTAGAACAAGTTATTGACTGGATAGAACAAGACTTAATCAGACAGATAGATGGTGGAAAGGTAGATAGATTGCTCCTATGAAAATTTACATAGAACTGCCTAGAGCTTTTAGATAAGTACCTACTTTAGGAAACTAAGTAACATGGTAGACTAATAATACATACAGAGAACAAATAATGACGAGATCCTCTAGTAAACAGAAGAGGAGCTTGACATCCCCTCGGTACTTTAAACGAAAAGCCGGGAGATAAGATAAAACAAATGTAAGTATGGCGTATACTTACACGTGCTCTTACACTGCCACCGTCCTTTTATATCTACGTTTCGTTATCCTTCTTCTGTAGAGTACCCCCACCATGATCGTCATTCACATTCCTGTTTAGTTTATCTTCTTAGTTTCTCTGCTGCTCATAGACATTGTCTCGCCGGAGAATAAACCGTGGTTCTGTCAACTTCGTGTGACCTTTTCAAAGTGTCTGTCGATACAAATCGGAAGTAACATCAAAATCAAAGATAAACTAAAAATATCAATATGACATCAAGTTAAATGGATACAAAAATTGAAAGACATCTCTTTTCTCGACAACCACCATGCCCGAATCTGAACCAGAAGTCCAATATCACTTCCGAAGTCATCAATTTGAACGCGCTGTAATTGAGTGGGTCGACAACAACAACAGTCCCAACGCGAATATTACTATCGCTTGGACATATTCCGAATTTGTCGCTATACTCAGCGCCAATCTGTATGATAATAATCGACCACAACTCCCTTCTAACTTCTACCGACACCTTCTCACATTACCCGGTTCGGTACTCCGTGGCCTTCCCGGCACGCTTCTAGCTGAAGCTGCTAGACAAGTTGATGGATTTCTCGAACATTATGCCATAGATAGGCCGAATCCTGTTCTATTATATGTGGAAATCATCGAGGGGGAGGCATATTGGGTAGCTTTCCATGGTCCTGACCGGTGAGTGGTGAATAGAACGATAATTCAAGCGCTGAATTATGAATATCCAGATGATCTTCTTGACGGGATTAACGACTGCATTGGATACGGGGACATCCCCTCGCGTGAAAGAGTAATGAATAAATACAAAAGCTTTGAAGGAAAGGAAAATATGATACAAGAGATGTGGAAATGGACACAGAAGAAGTAAAGGAGAACATAAATGGATAGGAAAGGGGGAAAATCCTCGAAGGGGAACTTGTTCGAATAATCGCAGTCATTGGACTCCTCCATGCGCTCCAATTCTTTTGTAGGAATATCGATAAATTCTTCTATATTTGGTACCGGGAGTGTAAGGCGAGCTCGGTAAGGAATCAAACGGAACGCTCCAACGGGTCTCCGCCAGAGTGTGCCATTGAGCTCAGCCACTATGTAAGCACCTCCCCGATTCCGACAAATGACGAGGAGGGGACCCATGTACCACATACGGTTCTTTGTGGAAAAGGTCTTCTCTACCCGGGTATTCCAGGCTAATACTAAATCGCCAGAAGAAAAATCTAAAGACTTGATTGAATGTGCATGATCCTCTTCGAACTTTTTGATCCACTGAATGTGTTTGCCGTGTACATGCTGCCGCATAATTTCTAAGTCTTCGAGGCGCTTCTGCAGCTCACATACAAATCATCCGATGATAAAATAGAATCCGGAGGAGGAACTAAATAACTTGCCTCGAGTAAATCCAAAGGAAGAACAGGATGTATTCCGTGTGCAAGGAAATACAGGCTTGCACCAATGGAGCGACGCGGTGTTACACGCTCAGACCAGAAGACATAGTGAATTGAAGGACTCCAATTTGACGCTACACCATCCGCGAGTTTGATAGCAGCTTCCTGGACATCGTAATGCTTCCTCTCAATGACTCCAGCGGCTTGAGAGTTGTATCCGGAAATGGTGATACGGTTGATACCATATCTTTTAGAAAGAAACTCCAATGCAAGAATAAACAGAGATCCGTTATCAGTGACAATTTCTCAAATAGCGCCCCAGCGACAGAGTATATTCTCAAAAATCCAGGTGGCTATTGCTTGACCAGTTTGACTACATAACTTCCGAAATTCTGGATAAGCGGATGACAAACAGCGACCATGAACTATGTACTTGAAGCCTGCTGAACAAGGCATCTCCATAGTATCCATATAGCACTTGGCGAACAGCGAGAGCGGTTCTGCTACCACTGGTGGTATCCTCAACTTCTCGGTTTGCCGCAACTGGCATAGGTGACAAGTCTTCACCCACCAATTAATATCATCGGACATCTTCGGCCACCAAAATCTCTCTCGGATAATAGAGGTAGTTGCCCAGGTCCCCCGGTGTCCCATTTTATCGTGACTTTCACAAATAATTGGAATCCGATTTTCCGGCGGAGCTACTAAGCGATGTCATCCATTGATGTCCTTCCTCGAAAGGTGGAGAGTTGAATCGACGAAGAACTGTAAGGCGTAGCAAATGAATGAAGAATACTGGTCATCCATAAGATTTTCCGGATGCTGAAAAGAGATTAAATAATCCCTTATACAATTCAAGCGGTATTTGGGTATTTACGTGTAGGTATGCGAAAGGTGCTATAAAACAACCTAACAAAAACACTACCGCACCTAACCAGACTATCGATATGTAAGGGAGCGAGGGCGGGTTGTCAGAGATTCCCCGAGGGAAAGACTTGTAATATCAGATGTATGCGCGCGACTGCTCCAGGTTCAAGACTGTAGCGCTAACGTGGGTAACTAAGCTTAGACAACTCTTAGAACTAAGTCGAGAGAAGCCTAGTTGGGGTGTACGAGTGTACGAGGGAACCAGGTGTGTATGTCCAAATCAATCAAACAAAACCAAAACCAATACAACAAAACTAAGATTCTCCTAGGCAAACTCTGGCTCTAGCTAGAATAGTAATCTCGAGGTTTGTCAACAACCCTAGGCAAACTCTGGCACTAGCTGCTGTGACGCCGTAAAGTCCTCGACCAAACTCTGGGCCAAGCTACGATATTGTGAGTGAACTTAATCACTAGGAACTTGTACCACAATCTTAGTGGCTTGTCTAACTTCATGAAGAAGTCAACTAAGGAACCCTCACTCTGGAGCCGAATAATCCCTTACTAGAAGCCGTCCCCTCTAAGGAAGCAACTAGATTTGAGTCGATCTGGAGTTCGAGAGAACTCTACACACTTAAATTCGATCAAGATATAAATGGGCTTTGCAAAGTGCGTGAAGTTTATTACTTTCTTAAGATAACCAAGTCAGGAGGCGTCACGCTACTGATCCCGTGGGGACGTTCTACGGAGCACTGGTCTTAGCAGTCAAGTCGAGGGCAAGAAACTTGTCTCATTGAATAAATATATCTGGCTTATATACTGAGTAGAGAGAGTTTAATACAAAAAATAGATGAAACAGATACGGAGAGAGACGGAAAGAGAGTGGAACAGAGGAATCTGGCTCGGAAAGGAAACTCCAGCCTATATATGGTACACACAATAAAGAAATAGTCCATTCTTGGGTATATATCAGAGGTAAAATATGATTTCGTGAGGATTAAGATAGTTTTAGAGTGTTTTGATCCGAGCGAGGTTTCTCCGATTACTCCACAATTCTCCGGGGTCAGGAGTACCTTTGCGCTTCATGATCACTCGCCGCCCGGTTTCCCTTGGGTGAGTTTCATTCTATTCCTTGGATAGTTCGGTCCATCCTGAGTGTGATTAACATTCTCTCGAGAAGGCCTGTTATCTAGCTTTCCAACGACACCACTTATGATAATCTCGAGCAACTGCGCTGAGTATGTACAAGTGATTCCCGATAGTCGGCTTTAACGGATAAGACCTTCCGTGTATGATTTCTAAGATCAAATGTTTCGATTTGCCAAGGCTATCCCGGCACGTAGCTTTCCGTAGGACCCCATATAGCACTTGGCGAACAGCGAGAGCGGTTCTGCTACCACTGGTGGTATCCTCAACTTCTCGGTTTGCCGCAACTGGCATAGGTGACAAGTCTTCACCCACCAATTAATATCATCGGACATCTTCGGCCACCAAAATCTCTCTCGGATAATAGAGGTAGTTGCCCAGGTCCCCCGGTGTCCCATTTTATCGTGACTTTCACAAATAATTGGAATCCGATTTTCCGGCGGAGCTACTAAGCGATGTCATCCATTGATGTCCTTCCTCGAAAGGTGGAGAGTTGAATCGACGAAGAACTGTAAGGCGTAGCAAATGAATGAAGAATACTGGTCATCCATAAGATTTTCCGGATGCTGAAAAGAGATTAAATAATCCCTTATACAATTCAAGCGGTATTTGGGTATTTACGTGTAGGTATGCGAAAGGTGCTATAAAACAACCTAACAAAAACACTACCGCACCTAACCAGACTATCGATATGTAAGGGAGCGAGGGCGGGTTGTCAGAGATTCCCCGAGGGAAAGACTTGTAATATCAGATGTATGCGCGCGACTGCTCCAGGTTCAAGACTGTAGCGCTAACGTGGGTAACTAAGCTTAGACAACTCTTAGAACTAAGTCGAGAGAAGCCTAGTTGGGGTGTACGAGTGTACGAGGGAACCAGGTGTGTATGTCCAAATCAATCAAACAAAACCAAAACCAATACAACAAAACTAAGATTCTCCTAGGCAAACTCTGGCTCTAGCTAGAATAGTAATCTCGAGGTTTGTCAACAACCCTAGGCAAACTCTGGCACTAGCTGCTGTGACGCCGTAAAGTCCTCGACCAAACTCTGGGCCAAGCTACGATATTGTGAGTGAACTTAATCACTAGGAACTTGTACCACAATCTTAGTGGCTTGTCTAACTTCATGAAGAAGTCAACTAAGGAACCCTCACTCTGGAGCCGAATAATCCCTTACTAGAAGCCGTCCCCTCTAAGGAAGCAACTAGATTTGAGTCGATCTGGAGTTCGAGAGAACTCTACACACTTAAATTCGATCAAGATATAAATGGGCTTTGCAAAGTGCGTGAAGTTTATTACGTTCTTAAGATAACCAAGTCAGGAGGCGTCACGCTACTGATCCCGTGGGGACGTTCTACGAAGCACTGGTCTTAGCAGTCAAGTCGAGGGCAAGAAACTTGTCTTATTGAATAAATATATCTGGCTTATATACTGAGTAGAGAGAGTTTAATACAAAAAATAGATGAAACAGATACGGAGAGAGACGGAAAGAGAGTGGAACAGAGGAATCTGGCTCGGAAAGGAAACTCCAGCCTATATATGGTACACACAATAAAGAAATAGTCCATTCTTGGGTATATATCAGAGGTAAAATATGATTTCGTGAGGATTAAGATAGTTTTAGAGTGTTTTGATCCGAGCGAGGTTTCTCCGATTACTCCACAATTCTCCGGGGTCAGGAGTACCTTTGCGCTTCATGATCACTCGCCGCCCGGTTTCCCTTGGGTGAGTTTCATTCTATTCCTTGGATAGTTCGGTCCATCCTGAGTGTGATTAACATTCTCTCGAGAAGGCCTGTTATCTAGCTTTCCAACGACACCACTTATGATAATCTCGAGCAACTGCGCTGAGTATGTACAAGTGATTCCCGATAGTCGGCTTTAACGGATAAGACCTTCCGTGTATGATTTCTAAGATCAAATGTTTCGATTTGCCAAGGCTATCCCGGCGCGTAGCTTTCCGTAGGACCGCTAAGCATGTTTCTACCGTCCTCACAGTTGCGACCGGTGCCGCGAATAGATCTTTACGGTTTTCCTCGGGATCGTTCTGGTCCATTGTTATGGACTGTAAAGTCCACATCTTAACATAGCTCGTTGGGGGTCTTAGTGCGAGGGATGCCTTCCCTCATAATTCCTTCCCTCGAGTAATGCGTTGGCTTAGTACTTATCCCGCTTCGAGATGTCCTGTAGTTTAGAGAGTCTACACTCTTTGGGTATAACTAGATTGACAATCTAGCGTGGAGTTCTGCAACGAGCAGTAGATCAGCCTTGCTCCGCCTATCATCAAGCAAGAACGCGCGAAGGGTTTGTGGGATGAGTGAAGAGTAGAAAGGTTGGCTGGTAATTTTCTTCTCCTAAACAAAACGAAAAAAGTGACAAAAAGTGAGAGAGGAGAGAAAAGACTTGCGTCAACGTTCACATCGCTATGGTGATATCTACCTTCCGCCATCAGCCAGAGGACACGCTCGGCCTCCAAAAAAAAATATCCTCAGCATAACTCAAAGAGACAGAAAGGATGAAGCCACTACCCTCGGCCCTCCTTCAGCCACTGAGCCAAGCTCAAAGTACTGGTCAACCAGTATCCGGGCAGCCTGTGCAAGGGTGTAGCGTACATCTGACTCTCCATACTTCATCTGAAAGAATATCAAGGAGAGGAGCCAAAGAGCGGAAGGAACTCACCCAGGCCAGCAGGTCCTCCACCTTCTGAGGATGCTTCTGAGTCTCGATGAGATCCTCCAGCACCGCATCATCACCTTTGTCTTTCTGGCGGACCAGCTCTTTCTCTAATATCTCCCATAGATGTATGGAAAAGTTATGCAAAATTCTCGCTATAATTTTACTGAACTTATGAGAAGTAGATTTTTGATTTTTTACATATAATGTGCCATAATTGTGAAATATATATGCTATAATTTTGCTCAAGTTATACTCCAGTTTTTTACCTATAATGAGCCATAATCATGCAAACACATCTTCATTATTAATTGCAGAACATAGAGAATATATGCTGGAATTACACTAAAGATAAATAATGTTTAACATAATTTTATGAATCTTCAGTAATGCAATGCTGATACCACAGAATGCTGGTTTATGTAAGTTATGCTATGAATAATAAAACTATAATGAGTATATGAAAAGTGAATGTCCCTGTTAATCCATTGCAGACGTCGCAGGTTTTAGTAAAGATATATAGGAAGTATGAGGTATGTCATTAGCATAATATTAATGTCATGATTACTGACATACAGTGAATCAATGTATGAACTATCGTACCTATTTGGTGCCTATAAGTTTCTTATCTGTTCAAAATGAAGATGCATCATTATTGAAAAAACATGCAGCTCAAACACAAGAAATGGTGAAAGAGTTATGCTAAGCTATGATATAGGGCAGCACAAGGGCATCAAGATGATTTTGATGGATTATGACAACTGCACTTTCAGGTATATTGATCATTATTTCATGACATTTGAATGAACAGACAGAAAACATACAAAGAGCAAATGTGGATGTTATGAGAAGTTTGAATAGCTAATGATGTCACAATTGTTCACTTGGGGTCTAATATTGGAGAAGTAAGACTTATGGAAATGAAAGGGATATACCATGGAGAATATTTAAAGGCATATCAAAATAATAAGAAGGAGCATGTATAGAAAATGGAGAATGAATGTGAAAAGTTTGAGAAGATAAATAGAAATAGGATGGTTATAAGATTGAAGTGAAACAAGAATATTATGTTGAAGTAAAATATAGTCAAGACTACAAAGAGGGTACAGATAGTCTATGGATAGGCTACACAAAGGGCACAGATAGGCAATGCTGAGGCTACAAATAGGCTACAGATAGGCAACACTAAGGCTATGAGTAGAGTATGGATAGGCTACATCAAGGTAGAGATAGACACAAGTCTGGATCCAGGTCAACCCAGATCCGCTGCATTGGTACTGGCCAAAAATAATCCTGACCTGTGGGAAACAGGTACCTGGATCCGGTGGATCTGGGTCACGCAGGTCAATCTGCCAGTATTTGTACTAAAATGGTACATTATAAGGTCTAGGAATCCCCAAAGGATGACCTGTGACCAATCTGGACCCGTGGGAACGGGTACCTGGATCCGGCGGATCGGGTCAGATGGGTATTCTCATGGGTCAAATCTGTGGGTCACCTGTAAGGAACTGGCTTGTGTCCATCCATCCTTACATCAAGGGTGCAGATAGGCTACAAATAGAGTACAAGTAGTCAACACCAGGGGTACAGATAGGCCATGGAAGGGATACAGATAGGCTACTCTGAGGCTACATATAGGTTACATCAAGGGTACAGACAGGCTACAGACAGGCTACAGATAGATTACAAGTAGGCAACACCAGTGCTACACATAAGTGATGGATGGGTTACAGATAGGCTACTCAACAGATAGGTGACACCAAGGCTATATATAGACTATAGATAGGCTGCAGATAGGTTACAAGTAGGCATCACCAAGGCTACAAATAGGCTATAGATAGGCTACAGATAGATTACAAGTAGGCAAGACCAGGGGTACAAGTGAGCTATGGATGGGCTACAGGTAAGCTACTCCAAGGCTACAAACACACAATAGATAGGTTACACCAAGGCTACAAATAGACTATAGATTGGCAACAGATAGATTGCAAGTAGGCAACCCCAGGGGTACAAATAGGCGATGGATGGGCTACAGGTAAGCTACTCCAAGGCTACAAATAGACTATAGATAGGCTATAGATAGATTACAAGGAGGCAACACCAAGGGTACAAATAGGCTATGGATGGTCTACAGCTAGGCTACTCCAAGGCTACAAATAGGCCACAGATAGGTTACATCAAGGGTACAAATAGGCTGCAGATAGACTACAGATAGACTACAAGGAGGCAACACCAAAGCTACAAATAGGCTATAGACAGGCTCACCATAGATTACAAGTAGGCAACACCAGGGCTACAAATAGGTTATGGATGGGCTACAGATCATAGGCTACTCCAAGGCTACAAATATGCAACAGATAGGTGACACCAATACAGATAGGTGACACCAAGGCTACAGATAGATTACAAGTAGGCAACCTCAGGGATACAAATATGCTATGGACGGTCTACAGATAGGCTACTCTGAGGCTACAAATAGGTTACAGATAGACTACAGATTGATTACATCCAGGCAATACCAAGGCAACAACTAGACTATAGATAGGCTACAGATAGATTACAAGTGGGCAACACCAGGGGTACAAATAGGCTATGGATGGTCTACAGATAGGCTACTCAGAGGTAACAAATAGGCAACAGATAAGTTACACCAAGTGTGCAAATAGGCTATAGATGGTCTACAGATAGGCTACTTGGAGGCTATAAATTGGCAACAGATAGGTTACATCAAGGCTATAAATAGACTATAGATAGGCTATATAAATTACAAGTAGGCAACACCCGGGCTACAAATTGGCTATGGATGGTCTACAGATAGGCTACTCTGAGGCTACAAATTGGCAACAGATAGGCTACACCAAGGCTACAAACAGACTATAGATAATCTGAAGTAGGGGATGATGAATCCTTGGGTGACCCAGATGGAGACTTTGCCATAAGGTTCAAGATAGAATCTACTTTCTTGGCAAGGGAATTGAACACATTACATTCAGTCTTCACTTTCTTCTTTGAGGATGATTTTTCCAAAGTATTAGAAACCTTGGACAAATCCCCAATGTTCAAACTCCCACTAACCACCAAAGTAGAAGCATCGGATAAGAGGACAGTGGTGTGAACAATCTGTAAGTATGTATCCAGACAAGTCCGGAATGAGTCTGGGAACACTTGAATATAGTACACTGCAACTTGAACAGGAGATAAGATATGGCCAGTCAGAGAGTGATTTGGCAGTAGTACTAGTGAGTTCACAATAATATTTTGCAAGGAGCTGGCTGTTAGTTACTCCTTCCTTGCCATACTTTGCAACAATCTTCTTTAAATCTTCAGTCGTCGCTTCAGGAAGCTTCTCCAAGCCAGGATAGTTTGAAAAGACTTCTGTCTTGAAGTCTTCCCAACTTTTAACATCACTGGCAAAGGAGTCAAGTGTTTGCCAAAAGTGCAAGGTCAAGGCATCAACATACTAGCGCAGCACTTCTTTCTTCATCTTCTCTTGGTCAGCTGTAATACTGGCATCATGCACCACAATCTTGTACTCCTCAAAGAAAGTGGCAAGTTGTGCCTCATATTGGGAATCCCATTTTGGAGCACTACACTTGTTACAGGAGGGAAGAGGAACAGTAGTCATTTTAACAATAGCAAGAGGGTCCAAGTTTGGTAGTAACTCTGGTATGGAGTGAATAGAGAGAGCAGGTCTGGAAGGACTTAGCAATTGAGATAAGCTTGAAGCTAATGATTGACTAGATGAGGTCAACAAAGGTGATTGACTGTCTGATCCAATGTCAATCAAAGATAAATTGTTGTGTACCATTTTGCTGCCTGATATGGGCTTGAACAAATCAGATACCTTGAATGACAACTTGGTGGATTGTAGGGGATAAATAGTTAGGATGGAGTCCTTCTCTTTGAGAGTGGGCAATATTGGCCTTGACTAGAATCTAGCCTTGGTTTAGACAATGGTTTAACGGTTTGACCAAAATTTCAACCTGATGGCCTCTGGTTAAACCAAGCTCATCAGGTTACTGATAAATTAGGCAACACCAAGGCTACAAATAGATTACATATAGGCAACACCAGGGGTACAAATAGGCTGTGGATGGGCTACAGATAGGCTACAACAAGGCTACAGATAGACTATAGATAGACTCCAGATAGATTACAAATAGGCAGCACCAGGGTTGCAGATAGGGTATGGAGGGGCTACAGAGAGGCTACTGATAGGTTACATCAAGGGTTCAAAGACTACAAATAGATTACAAGCAGGAAACACAAGGAGGTTGGTCTACAGATGGGCTACTCCAAGGCTACAAATAGGCAACAGCTAGGTTACACCAAGGCTACAGGTAAGCTATAGATAGGCTACAGATAGATTAAAAGATAGATTAAAAGTAGGCAACACCAGGGTACAGATAGGCTATGGATGGGCTACATATATGCTACTCCGATGAGGCTACAAATAGGCTACAGATAGATTACATCAAGGGTACCAATAGTAGGCTATAGATAGGCTACAAATAGGGTATGAATGGTCTACAGATACACTACTCCAAGGTTAAATAGGCAACAGATAGGTTGCACCAAGGCTAAAAATATACTACAGATAGGCTACAGATAGATTACAAGTAGGCAACACCAGGGGCACAGATAGGCTATTGATGGGCTACATATACTGTACCATTTCAATCACATCGTAAATCACAGGTCACACCCATTTTCCGAAAACCTTGCCATTATTTTTCTTTTGAATTTTCCGATTTATTTGGATTTAAATTTTTGGGCACTTACATCACGTGCTTACAAAGTGATCAAAATGGTACAATAGGCTACTCCAAGGCTACAAATAGGCTACATCAAGGGTACAGCTAGGCTACAGATAGACTACAGATAGATTACAAGCAGGCAACACAAAGGCTACAGATAGGTCACAAGTAGGCAACATCAGGGCTACAAATAGACTATGAAAGATAGGCTACTCTAAGGCTATAAATAGGCTACATATTGGTTACATCAAGGGTACAGATAGGCTACAGAGAGACTACAAATAGATCACAAGCGGGCAACACAAGGCTACAAATAGGCTATAGATATGCTACAGATAGGCTACTGCGAGGTTACAAATAGGCAACATTGTAGCCTTGGAGTAGCATATCTGCAGCCCATCCATCTCCTATTTGTACTGGTGGTGTTGGCTAGTAATCTCTCTGTAGCCTATCTAGAGTCTGTTTGTAGTGTTGGTGTAACCAATCTGTTGCCTATTTGTACCCTTGGACTGGAATATCTGTAGACCATCCATAGCCTATTTGTACCCTTGGTGTTGCCTCCTTGTAATCTATCTGTAGCCTATCTATAGTCTTTTGTAGCCTTGTTGTAATCTATCTGTGGCATATGGGTAGCCTTGGAGTAGCTTATCTGTTGACCATCCATAACCTATTTGTACCCATATTTGTACCCATGGTGTTGCCTACTTGTAATATATCTGTAGCCTATCTGTCAAGAAGTGAACCATTTATATAGTCTGGGAAGCATATCAGGTCAGACCTGATATTGTGGCCTTTTGGTCCAGTTGGAGCGCATGGTTGTCTTTCCAGAGTCATGTGACTTTACACTATATATAGTCTCTTTGTAGCCTTGGTGTTACCTCTCTGTTGCGTATTTGTAGCCTTGGAGTATTCTAGACTGAACAACACTGAGTTGTTGGTAAAGACAGAAGTAATCTGGTCTTTGGAGCGGGCCAGCAAGTGAATAAATTGCCCAGTAATACGCAGATTCTGCGCTTAGGCTTGTAGCCATATATTTTGACAATGTATATGCGCTACACATACAATAAGAGGGTTATATGGAGCCCATTGAATGTGATAACTGTAGCTAACACTTAGTATCTCAGCGATAATACTCACTTAGTCATGACAATACACCCACAAGTGTAGTCTGATACTAAACTAGTGAGGATACTCGAGGTGCCCAGAGATGTCAACACTAGATTGTCAGTCTAGTTCTACCCACCCCAATGCATACACAAATCCGCATACTTGGATGTCTCAAAGTGGGATGAGTACTGGCGGCAGCACTACCCAGGGAAGGCATCAGAAGGGGAATGCAATCCTCGTACTGCGCTAGCGGAAAGACGGACGCCGGAGGATAAGATCTACAATCGCCTTACAGACCGGAAGGAAGACCTTAACATGTTACAATGACTAGTTGGATTTGGATGCAGCACAGCTGCTAGATGATTAAGCTAGGCGAATTTGATATTTGATTATCAGCCGACTATTGACTAGGAAAGTCCTACTGCAATAAACCTGATGATCTTATGGTGGATAGGCTATCGCCAAGCCACAGCTCTGACAATCCACGAGCTCTGAGTATTGTGCTAGCACACATATCTCTGGGGTTCTTGGTATCTACTCAAAGCTAGTGAAGTGAACTATCGCTGGGAGATGTTAATATCTTTAAGGGATTGAGCTGGACTTGCTCAAACCTACCAGACTAGGGTTTGAAGGTCCAATCTGATTCAGTTTATTTACCAAAAATTCAATGAATCATGAATTGGACCGGTCCATAAAAAACCTAAATCTGTATGAATCATGGACCTGCACTGATTGCACCGGTTCACTGGTCCAATTCATCATGGTTCAAGCAGTTTAAATCAGTGCAAATTTAAACCAGTGCAGACCAGTTTAAACTGATTTAAACTGTACATACATGATATGTAACAAGTGAAACAACATAAGAAACTACTATAAAACATTCAAATATATGCTCCAAGCTGCCTTACACTGCTCTTTTACCATGCAGAAATGCTTTCCAGGTTTGGCAGTCATTGGTCATCTGTTAAAACAGACCATGGATAGTGCATTGTATCAGGACTGGCTCTCGGACTTGTTGCATGGTACTGTTCAGTGTTCAATATGTTATGAGTAGTCTTTCCAGTCTTCAAGTATTAGGTCTTATTGCTTGAAACCATTAGAGAATATAAATTTCATCAATAAAAATTGAAGAAAATATACTTATCTATCTAAATCATATTTTCTATGTGGCTGTCCCGGTTTAGACCAGTTTAAACTGATTCTTTGTGGTTCATTTTTTTCTGAGATTTTGATGAACCATGAACTGGACCAGGTTTAAATCATGGACTGGTCCATCTATCATCAGTTCATTTTGCAGTTCAGTTCAGTGCAATTCATCAGTTTTTTGCAGTTCATTGAATTGGACCTTCAAACCCTATACCAGACAACCTCGAGGATAAACATGCAGACAAGTAACTGTGTGGAGCCATGAAACATCCGATGGAAGCAACAGTTATTTGCAGTACAAGATTCTGTGAGGCCAGAATATGTTAACAGATTTTAATTTCTTTTACTTTGATACCCAAATTGGGACCGTATCTAAATTGGAACAGTTTTCTAGATAATGTACAATATGTCCATGCTAGGGTTTCCTTTCTTAGCTAAATTCCTCTCTTTGTTGAATTTCCATCTCACTCCGTTTCTCTCTGACTCTCTTTCATCTCTTTTTGTATTAAACTAGTAAAGACCCAGTATATAAGCATGATGTATTTATCTCATAAATCAAGTTATCTTGCCACCTCTCATAACCACCCATTGTGACAAAGTTGAAGGTCTCTTCACCGCCGGAGTATGCTAGTCCTCTTAATTCCCCCTGGTTTAAAAGTACCGAGTCAATCAAACACCGTAACTGGGCATTTGTTTAGGGCGCGTACGGAGTCTAGCTTTCTCTTTGAAGTTAATATTATATTCTATCTTATAAAGTTTGGACTGGTGTAATAGAAGCTTCATAACAGCTTTTGCGCCCGCTTGAGATTGAGTTAGATCTTTTGCATGAATCTAGTTAGGGTTTTAAAGTGCGGTGCGGTTCGGTTTTGTCAGCCATTTTGGGCAAACCGAGAACCGCACCGGTGGTATATTTGTTGAATCTCAGTAAACCTTGCACTGACCCAATAAGAACCACCTCACCAGTGCCGGTTCAGTGCAGTTATGCAGTTGTGCACTGGTTTGGCAATAAACTTGATAACTGCACCGGTTTGGCAATAAAACCGGTGCAGAACCGGTGCCAACCGCGGTTATATCAGTCTCAGAACACCATACAGGGTGGCCGAAAATTTTGGCCACCCTGGGAGCTGGCCTAGGGCACACAGGCTGTCTAGGAATTTTACATGTAGGTGCTGAGGGTACAGCCTGCAAGACAGATATGGCAGCTAAATTTTTTTTAGCCAGCCTGGGTAATGAGCCCCAGTGAAAACCCGCACTGGGAAGGGCCGAGATGATATGTTCAACGCTGTGATCTAACCGTGATTAAATGAGATCAGCTGTTTCAGAGCTGTTTCCCAGATATATGCCACATACTATGTTATTGTCTGGGTTGATCTGACAAGAACCGCACAGAGAATGAAAAAACCACTTTTGTAAACAACTGAGTTCCTCCGGGATGATCTGAGTTTGTCTGGCATGAACTGTACAAAATAAAATGCATATTACTATTACTAGGCTGTTCTCATCTGGGTTCAGCTGAGGTGGTCTGAGTGAATCATATTATCAACTACTACCAAACTATGTATATACCAACTACATATACATAACAGACTACTCCTGAATACATATGAATTACTGTACAAAGGCGCAGTTACGAGTGCTAGATATGATTATCATGGGAAATTGAGAAGGCCAAACACAAGAGCTATTCCTTACAGGCTGTTTCAGATAAATTAGCGAAAGGCAGGTGCGTTTGATAACGAACAAGAACGTACAATCTATTCGCTGATGCACAAGATCAGTGTCTTCACTTCAGTTCTCAGGTCCCTGGTTCGGCTCAGTCGTTAGTGTGCATGTGGAATGAGATTCGTTATCATGGGAAATTGAAGTGGCCAAGTGACACGAGAGCTAAAAAGAATTGTTCAGCTAGCTAGCTCAGAAGAAAAGTTTATAACTCGCCGAATGCACAGGAATTAATGAAAACGATAGACGGGCAATAGACGGTATACCGGCATGCTACGACGTTGCCAACAAGAGCTAATCAAAAAAAATTAGTTCGTGTGGCATAAACTATTCAATGCCTGAGATAGCTCACCTTGGAAGCCAAGCCCAATAAATCCATTCTCAAATCTCTAGAGCTCTAAGTAGGTTGAGGGGTTATTGAACAGCGATAGTGAATGTTTGAACCTTGAGAATCTTGGCAGAGCCTGGAGACGACAGCAAAGAAGAATAGAAGAAAGAGCGATGTAAAAAAAATTACATGCTTATACTGTCACATGTTAAGCCGCTCGGCGGCATTCCCAAAAAAAACTTGAAGTCCACCGTCCGGCAAGTGCCAAACTCAAAGTACTTAGATTAAGTAACTAAGCATCGTGTGTTAAGAGTGCTTGTCGAACTTTTCAAGTGGATTTCCCACCCGTAGATTTGGGAATGACATGGATTGAATTGAAAAAAAAACCTGCTCACAATTTGGCCAGATGCACAACAGGCAGACACGGACTCGCACAGATACACACATAATGCCCAGATCAGCCCAGTGCGGGTTTTGACTGGGAATGAGCACTGCAAGGCGGCCAAAAGTTTTGGCTGCCTGGGCATTGGCACACTCCATCGCCTGTCACCTGCCACTTGTCTATGCAGATGTACCCTCATAATGCAGCTAAATTTTTTGGCTGGGGCATTGGCACGCTCTGTCAAGAAGTGAACCATTTATATAGTCTGGGAAGCATATCAGGTCAGACCTGATATTGTGGCCTTTTGGTCCAGTTGGAGCGCACGGCTGTCTTTCCAGAGTCATGTGACTTTACACACTCCATCACCTGTCACCTGTCACCTGTCCATGCAAGTGTACCCTCATAAAGTGGCTAAAATTCTTGGCTGGTTATAGTGTCACACTGTGCCTCATGCTAAATTCATTACATAAAATGCACCGGTGACCACCGGTTAATCACCGGTTTTGATCAGTTATGCAAATTCTTCAATTTCAAAGAACCGCAAACTGCACCGGATGCAAACTGCTGCACTGGTGCAGCTGTTATTTACCCTCACCGTGGTTCAGTGCAGTGCGGTTCTTGGTTATCCAACGGTTTGTGCACCGCACTTTAAAACCCTAAATCTAGTTGCTTCCTTAGAGGGACGGCTTCTAGTAAGGAATTATTTGGCTCCAGAGTGAGGGTTCCTTAGCTAGCTCTTAATGGGTATTAGCAAGCCACTAAGATTGTGGTACAAGTTCCTAGTGATTAAGTTCACTCTCCTTTGCATAAATCTAGTTGCTTCCTTAGAGGGGATGGCTTCTAGTAAGGACTTATTTGGCTCCAGAGTGAGGGTTCCTTAGCTAGCTCTTAACAAGTATTAGCGAGCCACTAAGATTGTGGTACAAGTTCCTAGTGATTAAGTTCACTCACAGTTTTGTAGCTTGACCCAGAGTTTGGCAGGGATGTTACGGCATTACGCTAGCTGGAGCCAGAGTTTGCCCAGTAGTGTTTCACAACCTTGTTTCTATTGTGCTAGCTGGAGCCAGAGTTTGCCCAGGAGTGTCCTAGTTGCGTTGTATTGGTTTTGGTTTTGGTTATCGTTGGACACACACACACACACACACGGTTATTTGGTTATTTGGGTTTTTGGTCGGACATAGCACACAACTTAGACAATAGTCTATGCTAGTTCAGTTCATAGAACTTACTAGACCTTGTTGCACTACGCTAGTTCAGTTGTTTCACTACACTGGCTGGTGTATCATCTTACATTCGATATCTTAACTTTCTTTGGAACCAGACAACAACACTGAGGGGGAGCTTGTCAAAGACAAACCATCAATGTACAAGCCTATTGGGCAATTCCCGGGTATGTCTTATTTATATCTTATTACAATTCTTTAAGATTTGCCCAAGGTTCCTACTTCATCATATTATCTGACTCAGAGGTCCACAGGGGCAAAGCCACCAGATTCCTGCTGGTTTTACAAAAGTGTTGAAGGTCAAGAAACCCTTTAAAGAGATATCTGCACCTTTGACAAAAGGAAAAGGCAAGGCAGTTATACAGGAGAAGCCTGTGGATACTTAAGGCAAGGGAAAAGTTGTGGGCAAGAATAGAGTGGTTGAGTCTGTAGACCATCCATAGCCTATTTGTATCCTTGGTGCTACCTGCTTGTAATCTATCTGTAACCAATTTAAAGCCTATCAGTAGCCTTTCTGTACCCTTGATGTAAGCTATTTGTAGCCTATTTGTAGCCTTGGAGTAGCCTATCTGTAGACCATCCATAGCTTATTGTACCCTTGGTGTTGCCTGTTTGTAATCTACCTGTAGCCTATTTGTACTCTTGATGTAACCAATTTCAAGGTTATTTGTAGCGTTGGAGTAGCCTACCTGTAGCCCATCTATAGTCTATTTGTAGCCCTGGCGTTGCCTACTTGTAATCTATCCATAGTAAAGATGGACACAAGTCTGGTTCTTTATGGGTGACCCGCAGGTTTAACCCATGGGAATACCCACTGGATCCAGGTACCCATTCCCATGGGTGCAGGTCAGGTCACAGGTCAGGCCTTGGTAATTTCCATACTTTGTAAAGTACATTGTAAGCATAAATACCTACAAATACCTGCAGATTGACCTGGATGACCTGGATCTGCCAGATCATCTGTAGCCTACCTGTAGCCTATCTGTATGCTTGATATAACCTACCTGTAGCCTATTTGTAGCCTCAGAGTAGGTTATCTGTAGACCATCCATAGCTCATTTAATATACTTGCAAGTACCTGCTGGCAACCCGGAGTTGTGGACATCTTTGATTTGTACTCCTGGTGTTGCCTACTTGTCATCCATCTCTATAGCCTATCTGTACCCTTGATGTAACCTATCTGTAGCCTATTTGTAGCCTCATAGTGGCCTTTTCAGGGATGGTACATGATTTTCTGAATGTAAGGAAAAAAAGAGAGCTCTTTGGAGCAGGGGACATGATGAGAAGCACGTAGAGTTGAAGAGAAAAGACAAAGAGTTGACACATGCAATTGGGTCAGCAAATACTGTACAGTTGATGATGGGACTTAGTCTGCCCGTGGTGGCTTGGCAGTGGCACTGGAAAGTTCTTAACTTAAACCACTAGAGAAAAAATTACAAGTGCTCTCATTTGAGGAACTTACTCTACGGGTGACTTATGGATGCTGGGGAAGCTTGACCCACCAAACTTCGGACAGAGGCATTTCAGGGCACTCCGTTTTGATGGACCCCATATGTTTTGAATCTCCATACATGTCAGATGTATGGCAAATTTCCAATTAGACGCCCAAAATTAGCATGGCAGCCATGCCATCATTCCACTCATACTGCTCATACTTTTGCAAATTTGCTGATGTATCTGTAGCCCATCCATATCTATAGTCTATTTGTAACCTTGGTGTAACCTATTGGTTGCCTATTTGTGGCCTTGGAGTAGCCTATCTGTGCCCCTGGAGTTGCCTACTTGTAATCTATCTGTAGCCTGTCTGTACTCTTGATGTGACCAATCTGTAGCCTATCTGCAGACCATTCATAGCCTATTTGTACCCCTGGTGTTGCCCACTTGAAATCTATCTGCAGCCTATCTATAGCCTGACTGTACCCTTGATGTAACCTACCTGTAGCCTATTTGTAGCCCATCCATAGCCTATTTGTATCCCTGGTTTTGCCTACTTGTCATCTATCTGTAGCCTATCTGTACCCTTGACGTAACCTATCTGCAGCCTATTTGTAGCCTCAGAGTAGCCTATCTGTAGCCTATCCATATCTATAGTCCATTTGTAACCCTTCATGTATCCTATCTGTTGCCTATTTGTGGCCTTGGAGTAGCCTATCTGTACCCTGGTGTTGCCTGCTTGTAATCCATCTGTAGCTAGGGTTCAAGATTGCAGTTCATATAACTAATAAAAACTGCAAACCACACCGCACTAAACCCTGGTACACCTTTATGTAATGCTGCACCGGTGCACCAGTGCACTGCAGTTCAGTACAAGGTTCTGTAAAATCTTAGAATTTACAGAACTGGTGGTAACTGGTGCATGGTTTTGAGCACTAAAATAGGCGCCTTAGCATCGCTGTGAGCTGTGCACAATCAAAATGTTAGTTACAGGATTGCTTTTGGCATATAGCTATGTATGAACTCTCAGTAATAGTGATAAATGTTATAAGCTATGTTTTAATACTTATCATTATGCTAATTACAATGTTTTGAGTGTTATATAACTGGTGTTTGCACCGGTGTGGCACTGAACTGGTGCAAACTCACAAACCACACTGAACCTGCACTGGTGCAGTGGTTTGCATCAGTTAAGTGCAAGGTTTAGTGATTTCTGAAAATTATAGCACCAGTGCAGTTCCCAGTTTTCCCAAATTAAGGGGAAAAACCGAACTGAACTGAACTTTAAAACCCTATCTGTAGACAATCCATAGCCTATTTGTACCACTGATGTTGGCTACTTGTAATTCATCTGTAGCCTATCTATAGCATATCTATAGCCTTGGTGTTGCCTGCATCAGCAGTTTCACAACCCTGTGGGAGGGTGTAGGCCTATGACACCCACACCCTCCCATAGCCCACAAAGGTGTGTGTGGCTACAAGGGGCATGCCTAAACCCACACTGACCTCCCATGGCTCCCACACTTGGTCCACACCCAATCCACACCTGGCCCACAACCTACCCATTCAAGACTAGTATCACAATGGTGCTTTTCAAGACATCAATTCACATAGTAGAAGTAAACAGATATATTTTCAATGACCACATTGCTACATACAATACTACATCTACAGGTACTGAACTAGTACTGAGTGGAGAGGAATAACCTTAAACCAGACTGATAATTACCTTGCAAACACCAACTTGAAAGGATGATAAGGATCAGAATAGAGAGTAGAAAAGTCATAACTTACATGGAATATTGGGCTGATGATAGCAAGTTGTAAGTCTTGCATTGGCAAGATCAGTGTGTATGTGGATCGTTCCTGAGTTGAGCCTTTGAGTTATGATGGAATTCATTGGGAGATTAGGTCATTGATATCGCCGGGACCTTTGAGCAAAAGTCGAGTCAGCTGTTGATTCATGGGGCTTGTAAACAAGTCAAAAAAAATTGTCCGCTCTACAAGATAAAAGCCCAGTTTTAAATCAGATATGTTACAGTTGGGCAGCATGTAGGTGTATGTGGGTGTAGGACTTGTGGGGGTGTGGAGGTTATGTGAAATCAGTGTGGGACAACAATGCTCCACACCTCCCACACCTCCTATGCCCCCCACAGGGTTGTGAAATTGCTGATGTGCTTGTAATCTATCTATTTGTAGCCTTGGAGTTGCCTCTCTGTAGCCCATCCATACCCTATTTGTAGCCTATCTATAGCCTACTATTGGTACCCTTGATGTAATCTATCTGTAGCCTATTTGTAGCCTCATCGGAGTAGCATATATGTAGCCCATCCATAGCCTATCTGTACCCCTGGTGTTGCCTACTTTTAATCTATCTTTTAATCTATCTGTAGCCTATCTTTAGCTTACCTGTAGCCTTGGTGTAACCTAGCTGTTGCCTATTTGTAGCCTTGGAGTAGCCCATCTGTAGACCAACCTCCTTGTGTTTCCTGCTTGTAATCTATTTGTAGTCTTTGAACCCTTGATGTAACCTATCAGTAGCCTCTCTGTAGCCCCTCCATACCCTATCTGCAACCCTGGTGCTGCCTATTTGTAATCTATCTGGAGTCTATCTATAGTCTATCTGTAGCCTTGTTGTAGCCTATCTGTAGCCCATCCACAGCCTATTTGTACCCCTGGTGTTGCCTATATGTAATCTATTTGTAGCCTTGGTGTTGCCTAATTTATCAGTAACCTGATGAGCTTGGTTTAACCAGAAGCCATCAGGTTGAAATTTTGGTCAAACCGTTAAACCATTGTCTAAACCAAGGCTAGATTCTAGTCAAGGCCAATATTGCCCACTCTCAAAGAGAAGGACTCCATCCTAACTATTTATCCCCTACAATCCACCAAGTTGTCATTCAAGGTATCTGATTTGTTCAAGCCCATATCAGGCAGCAAAATGGTACACAACAATTTATCTTTGATTGACATTGGATCAGACAGTCAATCACCTTTGTTGACCTCATCTAGTCAATCATTAGCTTCAAGCTTATCTCAATTGCTAAGTCCTTCCAGACCTGCTCTCTCTATTCACTCCATACCAGAGTTACTACCAAACTTGGACCCTCTTGCTATTGTTAAAATGACTACTGTTCCTCTTCCCTCCTGTAACAAGTGTAGTGCTCCAAAATGGGATTCCCAATATGAGGCACAACTTGCCACTTTCTTTGAGGAGTACAAGATTGTGGTGCATGATGCCAGTATTACAGCTGACCAAGAGAAGATGAAGAAAGAAGTGCTGCGCTAGTATGTTGATGCCTTGACCTTGCACTTTTGGCAAACACTTGACTCCTTTGCCAGTGATGTTAAAAGTTGGGAAGACTTCAAGACAGAAGTCTTTTCAAACTATCCTGGCTTGGAGAAGCTTCCTGAAGCGACGACTGAAGATTTAAAGAAGATTGTTGCAAAGTATGGCAAGGAAGGAGTAACTAACAGCCAGCTCCTTGCAAAATATTATTGTGAACTCACTAGTACTACTGCCAAATCACTCTCTGACTGGCCATATCTTATCTCCTGTTCAAGTTGCAGTGTACTATATTCAAGTGTTCCCAGACTCATTCCGGACTTGTCTGGATACATACTTACAGATTGTTCACACCACTGTCCTCTTATCCGATGCTTCTACTTTGGTGGTTAGTGGGAGTTTGAACATTGGGGATTTGTCCAAGGTTTCTAATACTTTGGAAAAATCATCCTCAAAGAAGAAAGTGAAGACTGAATGTAATGTGTTCAATTCCCTTGCCAAGAAAGTAGATTCTATCTTGAACCTTATGGCAAAGTCTCCATCTGGGTCACCCAAGGATTCATCATCCCCTACTTCAGATTATCTATAGTCTGTTTGTAGCCTTGGTGTAGCCTATCTGTTGCCAATTTGTAGCCTCAGAGTAGCCTATCTGTAGACCATCCATAGCCAATTTGTAGCCCGGGTGTTGCCTACTTGTAATTTATATAGCCTATCTATAGTCTATTTATAGCCTTGATGTAACCTATCTGTTGCCAATTTATAGCCTCCAAGTAGCCTATCTGTAGACCATCTATAGCCTATTTGCACACTTGGTGTAACTTATCTGTTGCCTATTTGTTACCTCTGAGTAGCCTATCTGTAGACCATCCATAGCCTATTTGTACCCCTGGTGTTGCCCACTTGTAATCTATCTGTAGCCTATCTATAGTCTAGTTGTTGCCTTGGTATTGCCTGGATGTAATCAATCTGTAGTCTATCTGTAACCTATTTGTAGCCTCAGAGTAGCCTATCTGTAGACCGTCCATAGCATATTTGTATCCCTGAGGTTGCCTACTTGTAATCTATCTGTAGCCTTGGTGTCACCTATCTGTATTGGTGTCACCTATCTGTATTGGTGTCACCTATCTGTATTGGTGTCACCTATCTGTTGCATATTTGTAGCCTTGGAGTAGCCTATGATCTGTAGCCCATCCATAACCTATTTGTAGCCCTGGTGTTGCCTACTTGTAATCTATGGTGAGCCTGTCTATAGCCTATTTGTAGCTTTGGTGTTGCCTCCTTGTAGTCTATCTGTAGTCTATCTGCAGCCTATTTGTACCCTTGATGTAACCTATCTGTGGCCTATTTGTAGCCTTGGAGTAGCCTAGCTGTAGACCATCCATAGCCTATTTGTACCCTTGGTGTTGCCTCCTTGTAATCTATCTATAGCCTATCTATAGTCTATTTGTAGCCTTGGAGTAGCTTACCTGTAGCCCATCCATCGCCTATTTGTACCCCTGGGGTTGCCTACTTGCAATCTATCTGTTGCCAATCTATAGTCTATTTGTAGCCTTGGTGTAACCTATCTATTGTGTGTTTGTAGCCTTGGAGTAGCTTACCTGTAGCCCATCCATAGCTCACTTGTACCCCTGGTCTTGCCTACTTGTAATCTATCTGTAGCCTATCTATAGCCTATTTGTAGCCTTGGTGATGCCTACTTGTAACCTATCTGCAGCCTATCTATAGTCTATATATAGCCTTGGTGTCACCTATCTGTTGAGTAGCCTATCTGTAACCCATCCATCACTTATGTGTAGCACTGGTGTTGCCTACTTGTAATCTATCTGTAGCCTGTCTGTAGCCTGTCTGTACCCTTGATGTAACCTATATGTAGCCTCAGAGTAGCCTATCTGTATCCCTTCCATGGCCTATCTGTACCCCTGGTGTTGACTACTTGTACTCTATTTGTAGCCTATCTGCACCCTTGATGTAAGGATGGATGGACACAAGTCCAGTTCCTTACAGGTGACCCACAGATTTGACCCATGAGAATACCCATCTGACCCAGATCCGCCGGATCCAGGTACCCGTTCCCACGGGTCCAGATTGGTCACAGGTCATCCTTTGGGGATTCCTAGACCTTATAATGTACCATTTTAGTACAAATACTGGCAGATTGACCTGCGTGACCCAGATCCGCCGGATCCAGGTACCTGTTTCCCACAGGTCAGGATTATTTTTGGCCAGTACCAATGCAGCGGATCTGGGTTGACCTGGATCCAGACTTGTGTCTATCTCTACCTTGATGTAGCCTATCCATACTCTACTCATATAGCCTTAGTGTTGCCTATCTGTAGCCTATTTGTAGCCTCAGCATTGCCTATCTGTGCCCTTTGTGTAGCCTATCCATAGACTATCTGTACCCTCTTTGTAGTCTTGACTATATTTTACTTCAACATAATATCTTGTTTCACTTCAATCTTATAACCATCCTATTTCTATTTATCTTCTCAAACTTTTCACATTCATTCTCCATTTTCTATACATGCTCCTTCTTATTATTTTGATATGCCTTTAAATATTCTCCATGGTATATCCCTTTCATTTCCATAAGTCTTACTTCTCCAATATTAGACCCCAAGTGAACAATTGTGACATCATCAGCTATTCAAACTTCTCATAACATCCACATTTGCTCTTTGTATGTTTTCTGTCTGTTCATTCAAATGTTATGAAATAATGATCAATATACCTGAAAGTGCAGTTGTCATAATCCATCAAAATCATCTTGATGCCCTTGTGCTGCCCTATATCATAGCTTAGCATAACTCTTTCACCATTTCTTGTGTTTGAGCTGCATGTTTTTTCAATAATGATGCATCTTCATTTTGAACAGATAAGAAACTTATAGGCACCAAATAGATACAATAGTTCATACATTGATTCACTGTATGTCAGTAATCATGACATTAATATTATGCTAATGACATACCTCATACTTCCTATATATCTTTACTAAAACCTGCAACGTCTGCAATGGATTAACAGGGACATTCACTTTTCATATACTCATTATAGTTTTATTATTCATAGCATAACTTACATAAACCAGCATTCTGTGGTATCAGCATTGCATTACTGAAGATTCATAAAATTATGTTAAACATTATTTATCTTTAGTGTAATTCCAGCATATATTCTCTATGTTCTGCAATTAATAATGAAGATGTGTTTGCATGATTATGGCTCATTATAGGTAAAAAACTGGAGTATAACTTGAGCAAAATTATAGCATATATATTTCACAATTATGGCACATTATATGTAAAAAAATCAAAAATCTACTTCTCATAAGTTCAGTAAAATTATAGCGAGAATTCTGCATAACTTTTCCATACATCTTTACAATTCATAGAAAACATATATGCATTATTTATATATGTTTGCTCAGCATATATATTTCATAATTCTTGCTCCTTATAAAGAAGAAACCAGAAAGCGGCTTCTCATAAGTTCAGCAAAATTATAGCAGATGTTTTGAATAATGTTTCTGTATGTCTTTTGTATGTAGCACAAGGAATGAGGGATATATAAGCATTATATATTGACTGGAAGTACTATGTTTCCACCATATGTTCAGGATGACTTTTGCCCCTTACACATATTTAATTGTAAATCTATATGTCTCAGCTTTAACATGATTTTACAATGTTTTCAATGAAAGCATCAGAAAATATGTGAATCCCACTTGGTGAGATTTTCACATTTGTTCAACATATATCATGGTGAATCATGTGAACCTGCATCCAGTGCCAAGATTTTGGAAAATCATTTTGATTCGAACCTTGCCCATGCCGCCTACCGCACTGTAACATCATCGATAAGGGCTAGTCCTGCCAATTTTTCAGGGCGAAATTTTCGGATGTCAAAATATTTCAGATGAGTGGAGCGCCTCCAGTGACGGGTGACTGTATGTGACAAACCGTTATCCCTTCTCTTATTTCTTGCAATTGGTATGCATCTGAGGTTTTTTTCATCCTCTTTCCACTTGTTTTGCTTGTTTCGGACTCGAAGCTTGATGTAAATGTGATCGAGATGCTCATGCCATCTGTGTCCTTCAGGGCATAGAACAGCTAGCAATTTTGTATACATGAGAAGGGGCATGCAAAGCCAATACGAAGCCATACTAAGGTAAATATGTAAGGTAAATATGTAACAAAAAAAAGTGGCTGTGGTATAAGTAGTTGATCTCTTCATTTTTTGCTCTTCTGTACCCTTTACATTGCTCCAAGAATATCCCTCGTTGTAGGGAACTGTCTACGTGACACAAGGTGACAGATGGTGATTGCATTGCGCCATCATATGATCGTAGCGCCTTGTAGCGCTGGCGTAAAATATTTTGATACCCGAAAGTTTTCGCCCTGAAAAATTGGCAGGACTAGCCCTAAAACTCAACAAGGGAAAGCGCAGTTCAGAGAGGATGTCGTAATCTGTTAATGAGTATCCCTCAAACGTGAACGTTTTCCAACGCCAAGCATGTTCTGCAAGGCAGATCAAGGAAGGAATTTCCTTATACTCAGTTGGACCAACTATACCAAGTACAAGCCTTAGTGGCCAGTCACCCGATATTTCCAGATATCAAGTAACTGTACCAATGAAGCCAGCGAAGGTCTCAAACAACTCGTCTTCATCTAAGGACGTAGTGTACATCTCCACTCTTATATTTGCCCACAAACTAGGTGATGACAGCGCAAGATTACGCCAACAAGAGCATACGGAGCTGATTGCCATTGCAGGGAGATCACAGATGACGGGAGATGTCATTTCAATGGCAGGACCACGGTTTTCGAATTCCCCTTCTAGCCCCCATGGATAGCATTTGAGATTATTTGTTTCGCATACGTCCTGGAAAATGAGCAATAAAGTTTCGGCTGGCAGCTTGCGCATCCTTAATGCTGCTGCGCAGCAATCCCCGACTACAAGATTAACACCTGCTTTACATATTTAGTGATGGTACCAGCTATTGATCAGTTAAGAGTAAAAGCGCTAACTGGAGGGTAACTACAGGCACTCACAGCCCACTCAAGATCACAGTACAACTAAGTTAACGGAATGATCCACAGGAAATGCACACTGTTACATAACAAGTTATGTATCATATTCCAGACAAGGTACAGATAGGTTATCTGTACAGACTTGGACATGTACTTTAGGTAGTTTCATGGTGCATACAAGCTTGTCCAAGACAGATATCTGCATCCCGGTCATACCACTCTGAATGCCTGGCCAGAATGATACTGTAAGCTCTTTGAGTTGTGGTAATGTGTTGAATACGCGCTCATAAAAACGCATACTGCTCGACTTAGACAAGGTTAGAGTTATCTAATGAAGATAAATTTCAATGTTGCTCACAAATAATTCATTGCTATCACATATTAATATGCACCCAAAGCTTCGCAATTGGGTGCAAGCATTCAGCAGTGGCTGGACATCTTCCAGAGATATGCCTTTCATGGGCTAGAAATTTAGGGAAGTGATGGTCATTGGTGTGGCACGCCTTCAAAGCCCAGAAAGTGACAAAGGATGATGGATTGCGGTAACGGATCTGTAATTTCTGAAGTGAGCAATGCTGCATCACCTCTATGGCTGTTGTTGTAAATCCGTCGAAGTGCACCAAGTTGGATAGCGAATGACATAGTTGACTTTAGATCATTGATATATCTGTCATTGGTACTGTATACCAAGCTCCGGTGATGTCTGAGGAATCCCGAAGTATTGAGCTGAACATTACCGCCTAAGTAACTGAATGGAAAGGTAAAGTCAAGATCATTGAGAACCGCTTGTAGCTCAGTGACAGGAATTGTAGTGGTCGTGTGTAAACGTAGAACCAGTGTAGTGAGGTTAGGGCTTTTTATGTGCAAGTCTTGTATAATTCTTGCAATTACAAAGTACTTGGCTATATGAGACCAGTATTAGGATGTATGAAGCCCAAGGTATTTGCTAACTTACGCGCAAATTGTACATCATTGAATGCAAAATTTAAGGAAGTCATTGAGTTTGAGAACAATGCTTTCTATGGTACATGTTAAGCAGTCAATATTCAAAGTGATCATAGGCTTACTGTAAGGTTTATGTTTGCATCATTTTCTGGACAAGACAGCCGAATACGAACACAATGTATATTGAAATGAATGCCAGGTTTGAATCCATGGAGAAGCCATCCAATTGAGAGGTGGTAGGATTCGAGTCTTAAGGAATCCAACTTCCCGTCTTGGGAAAGTAACACGGCTTGAAAGGCAAGATGACATTCCCAATCAGTAGGAGGAATTCAAGCACCATTTGAGCTATCCAGACAAAGATCTTGGACAAATGATGTGGGATGGGATGCGAACTGTACATTCTGTAGATGGTGGGCACGTGTTAACGCAACTGTAGCTCTGTGTGTCGATTTCTGGTACAGCATTCTGCCTAAGATCTCTGCAAACTTAAAGCACACACTATAAAGCGAGTACACCAATTGTCGATCTAAATATTCTTCTCCAATTTCGGATAGCAGTTCATTAGGAAGATCTTTGAGTCCTGGGAGAGAGATTTTCAGTAATACAATTTCATGATGCACGACAGATTACCTTTCATTGGTGGTACGTAGTTGTAGTAGTAATGGTATATTTGTTGTGCAACGAACCAAGTGTTCACAGGTAAATTGTGGCCGGCAGGGAAGTTTCACTAGAGAATCCTTCCTTAATTTCAGTGATCCAATAAAGACAATACTTATCAAATCATTTAAATCTGATGGAGCCCACCGCAAAGTGGTGGCATTTTCAAACAGTTTCATTGGATGAGCACAGGTATTTCCATGCAGTTGAAGGGGATCTTCAGGGGAGGAAGATCCATATAATCGTGCAACGTGTGCAGTGGTACGACACAAACTGCATGCCATCTCTTCAACCCATGTAAGTGCTTGCAACTCAGGTAGCAACTCGCCTTGATACAGACAGTTGTTCGGGGCTAAACGTGGCATAGTAGATTGGCTCAGTGCACCTTTACATTCAACACATAAGTACATTTCAATTGTACCAGATGAACAAGTTGAAGAAAGACATATGCCTTTAGGTTCCAAAAGGAGGCCATCCAAAGATTGGTCAATATAGGTGAATCGCCATTGAAGGCGGCAATGTTCAGTTCTACTTAACTTTGCTTCTCCTGTCCTGTAGCGGCAAACTCTGCCAATTGAGTACTTATTGTAGTGAGAAGGAATTGAGGGAAGCCTCGTACTACAAAAATTGCAAGAACAATGTCCTCATCATCAGGAAAAGCCGCTTTTGCCTAGGTGACCCCAGAGTGGCCTAAAGTAAACTAGGTGACCTATGAATCCTATGGCATCCTAGGAATTTGGGCTTGTCCCTTGCCAGTCAAGGCTCTTGAGGATTCCCTAGGCAAGCCTAGGTTTTCCCAGGTTTGCCCAGGTGCTCCTGGGGAACACCTGGGGAACACCTGGGCAAACCTGGGCAAACCTAGGCTTGCCCTGGGTTTGCCTAGGATACCCTAGGGAATCCTCAAGAGCCTTGACTGGCAAGGGACGAGCCCAAATTCCTAGGATGCCATAGGATTCATAGGTCACCTAGTTTGCTTTAGGCCACTCTGGGGTCACCTAGGCAAAAACAGCTTTTCCTGATGATGGTCAAAGGGGGTGTCCATAGCAATTTCATTGCTGAATGTTAACTCACTAAGGTAAGTACTTAGTATCAGTAAGTGATTCAAATGACAAATAATACAACGACTGAAATTCTCTCTGAATACATCACACAATAAGTTGATTCAGGCTCAACGACTGCATTGAACTAAAGCCATGATCTGACGTTGAAATATACACTGAAGCTTTTTCATAGTAATGAATTCTGAAGTAAAGTTTGAGCATGTCAATAGCCTCAGGTTCTATATCATCCAATAACTTTACCAAGCAAGGAAGAAACTGTACATTGAGAAAAGGATGACTGGCACGTTCAACTACTTCTCTTGGAAAGGACTTCATTATTGCTCTCGAAATTTCAGTACCAAATGTCACAATAACTGTTTTAGCACATGCAACATAGATTTGTTCTGCAGGAAGACAATGCATATGGGCTAGAATTGAGGGCAATTCATCCAGAATATTCTTAATTGCCTTTGATTTTGTGGTAACATCAAGCGGATGTGAAGGTATTGAATTTAGAACTGCAGTGGTTAATTTTTTTTAAATTCAATTCAACTACAAGAGGTTCATTCATCTGAAGCCACACTGGTATGGAGTTACAAACTGCAGCATAAGTTGATTCTAACGAAGACATCCTCAAGGTCAGTGGCTGTTGTTGACGGGGTAAGACAAAGACGGAAAAAGCAAGATGCAGGTTTTACTAGGAGATCAAGCTGAGGCTGTAGAACGAAGATCGGGATACTATCATTCCCACAGTGTTTCAAAATCCCGTAGTGTTTCAAAATGTCCTTTGAAGGTTATTCTGTCACAAATCTCACTAAGTATGCTCTGGAAATGAAATGTATACTGGTCTTTTCTATGTTGCCAGTGTTTTTAGAATCAAATTCCATTAGATATTCGCTGCACAAGCATTTTCTGATTTTTTGAAACACTACGGGAAATGCACCGGGAAAGCTCTCGAGCTCGAATAGCATAAAATTGGATAATAAAAAATAGATAGAAAGTTTCGTTCAGTACCATCCTCCATTCCCTCTAAATCCGGTGGCCATCGAGGGAGGTTAAAGGCATTTGCAGCATGCTTTTTAAAAAATTTTGAAACACTACGGGAGTGATAGTAGTGGCAACTATCCCGCATACCGGATCATCAGTTAAATATCCCGACATAGCGGATTTGGTACTTGCACATGATATGATTAGATAGGACTTCTGAAACAACCGGCATTGCGGCGACTCATAAGTGGAAGGACCGGCAGCTCGGCTCAACATCAGGTGGGAAAGAGATACCCGATCTGGCGGTTTTGGAAGAATCCAACACTCATTTGACACCTACAAGACCCTCCCTTCCCTTCGGTCAGAGTCAGGGATCGGTGAAAGCAATGAGAGCAACTGGGCTCTCTGTGTGTCAAGGCGAGCTATTTCAGAATTATGACATTTGATGTCTTTGTCCACCAGAGCCAACATGGTCCTGAGCTCGTTTGTTTGTTTCGGGTAACCACAGATGGTTCAAATTCGAAGCAAAGATTGTGTTCCAATGCAGAAAGTTCCTCAGAGCTGAGGCTGACGGGTATTCCTAAAGAGCTAGCATGTCCTGGGCGAGGTGGCCTTGTCATTCGGGAAGAAAGGGTTTCTGAATACTAAAGCGCCCAAACGTTAGGCGCGTTCTCACTCGCACGAGGCAAAAAACACTGCATCCGCGGCACATATGGCGCAATGAGTGCCACTGAATTCAAAAGTTGTATTCATACAAACACACCTCTACCCGGTTCAAGCCTGGTTCAAGGACATCGATTCCGAAAGGGACTTGGGGTACTGTGACGAGTTGCAATACCAATTTATTATACCTTTGCCCAGTCGTTCCAGGCTTCAGCTTCGGCAGCCACCACTTGTAGATTGACAATGTTCAAATCGAATTTGAACGCTGTGAATGCGGTTTTATCCGCCGATCCCTCTGAGTTTGATTCCTCGTTCCTGATCCACTAATCCTAGGCCTAGGCCTAACTACAGCTCAGCGCTCAGCGCTCATCAACACCAACGACGAACTAACACCCATGCAGCATGAGGTACCACCCCTGACGAAAAAAGAGCTTAAATTTGCTCCTTCAACCACGCATCCAGATCTAAGCATCTAATAGTCCTGGTAACACCCCCGTATCACGGCGCAATACCACCCCCGACGCAACGAAACAAAAAGAAAAGTTATTCCGCCTTGGATACCGGATACGATCAAAATCGTTCCAGCGTCAACATGATGGATGTAAGCATGTCCGATTGTCATCATGCTATGGAGAGCTAGGAAGCGCCGAGGAACAAAGAACGGTCAGGAACTGGACAGCCTGACCATAAGGCCATAGCTTTGAAGCTGTGCGGGTTGGCCTGGCGATTCCGGCAACAGACACATCCACTCGAGACCTCATCGATCATCCCCTATCGCCATGTTCCATAATCAACTATTGTCATCTCATTCCCTGAGAAGCACACAAACTTTCCCAACTCTTCTGGCAATATCGCTACCACCGACACGTCATCACTGTACTCATCGATATGACCAAACGCGTCTTCTCAGTATTACAGTAGAACACCTGGCTGACGGACACAATGCGCGTGAGCTCGAGAGGTATGGACATTTGGTTGTGGCGTCGTGGAGGCAAGGAGCATGGGCGGAGCCGAATTTACTGCCGTAAAGGGTTATGGTGGCAGTTACTATTAGTTTTTGGGTTTAGAGATGGCGTTCGGTTCGATTTGAGTTTGGTTCTTGGTAATGGGAGAGGATGGGCGTGGAGATGGGTTCGACATTCGCTTTATTTGGATTACCTTCGGTTTCAACAGGTTTCGTTCAATCGTTCCTCCGAGTTATATATCCGACGACTACTGTCCTATTATCAGTGAAGTTTTTGGAAGCGCTCGTCCTGTCCGAAAATTTTCAAAGTTACGTTGTTTAGACAAGAAACCTCGCTTGAGGAGCGAGGTTTCTTGTCTAAACAACGTCAACCCCCTAAGGGCTTGGTGACCAGGCTAGTGAGGAAGGAATGTTCTTTCAAAACTTCCAAGTACCAGTAACTGATATTGGCAGGCCGCATCCGAGAGCATTCACAGGGCTTGAGGAGTGGATTTTGTGGCTCTACACTCCCGAGGTAGGCTAACTTAAACAGCATATAAAAACTTTCATCATGCTGCGATTGCGATACCGTTCAGTCCTCTAATATGGATTTCTCTTCTCGTTCTGCTAACCCCCGTTCTGCTCCCGCCTCACTACGGAAGGACTCTCTTTGTACGACATGGATTGCAGGAATAGCCGAGCAGTGGGAGAAGTAGGAGTTGCGACAACTCCCTCATGGAACGAGCCATCACTTCCACGCTGTTGCGAAAGAAAGGTTAATCGAAGCTATGATGTTTGGTTCTACCTTACTACTTGTTTTCTATGTACCTTACCTCGCATCCTATTACCGCCAATTCTGGCCCCAGCATTGTTGTCACTAGCACCGGCACCACATACCACCACTGCTCTTAACTCAAGCCAACTTAACACCTCTGAACAGTTCGATGCCATTGAAATCAGCGAGACAGACATTCGCCAAAACATCTAAACCCAAAACACAAATGCCTGGAACCTCCAAATTTTCGGTAATGTTCGAGTAAGCACGCTCGCGCCTTGTAGACGGTGAAAGGGGCTGTGGAAGGATAAGGGAATCACAAGGACAAGCGACAGGAGGCACTTGAATCTGCTGCAATTTTTAGCTCGAAAGAGGGCGATGACGGAGACGTAACCGTCGATCTCGACGTAGTCGGAGAAGGGCATTGGAGCGGGAGCGATCTGAAGGAGAAGCTCCGCTCGCGCTGAAGATGTCTATGTTCGATTCCGACAATTGATTTGGGTGTTGAGATAATTGATGATCAGTGTAAGCACAGAAGGTGGAAGGCAAAGGAGAAGTGGAGAAAGGAGTGGAGTTGTAAAGTTGTAAGCTTGATGTGCCTGGGTATAGTCCTAGTGGATGAATGGAAGTAACTAGTGAGTACTTGATTTTAATTATATCTTTGAGAGCTGATTTTCTTCTCATTTTTTCGCCGGCCTAGGCAAGCGACGAAACAGAAAGGGAGTGCGAACGTGCTGGTAGCAGGCGGCGGGACGTATGTTCCAGGCGATCCTGGTGACTCGTTCCAGAATAGCAACTCCATACAGAGACTGATGGACTCTATACCTATAGCTCAAACTTCGGTCCCATCAACCCTAGTCCCACCATTGCACTAGACTCTGTTGGTATGAGCCGAGACGCTGTACGTAGTTTACGGTCCGTAGTCACATGTTAAATTACTTGCTTGTCTTAATACCACGTCGTCGTTTATCGTTCGCGTCCTTTTGTGGATATCCGGGTCTAAAGTTTAACAGGTTATGGGCAAGTGTTAACCACTGCTCTGCTGCTCAACTATTTCCTAGGTCTTTTCCTATTGTTAGCTGTCACGATCAGCACCTCCCTTTTTATTGCCTGCTGTCACGATCAGCTACCTCTATCCCATCCTTTCTCATCCACCATCTTATTCTATCATGGTCAAACCTTCTGATATCATCAAACTCACGGGTACTAACTACTGGACCTGGAAGAACCAAGCCCAAGCTTTATTGCTTGCAGGAGGGTACTGGAATGCTGTTGATCCCTCAGTACCTGTCCCAAATGGTGCTGTACAAGCCAGAGCTTGGACTAGTGACAATCTGAAAGCTTATGGGATGCTCTACCTCACATTGAGCCCAGATGTCTGCATCAAGGTAGACAATGTAGGTGTTTCAAACAGTGGCCGTCTTCTTTGGGCACAACTTGAAGCCTTCTATACACGATCAGACCCTGCTACTCGTTCATTACTCATGTCCCAGTTCCAATCCATCACCCATGACATTTGGAAACCCGCCGATACTTTCCTTCAGCAGGTGCTCAGCATTGAGCGTCAGCTTCATGCTATCGCTGTTGCCCTTCCTACTTCTTTCGTTCAGGATAAAATCCTGGGTGGTCTCTCTGCGGTTTATGGTCCTATCATCACAGTCCTACAGAATGAATCGCCTCAGAAATCTGTTGCTGACATGATCACTACGATTAATGCCTGGGAGCTTAGTGACCTGCAGAAACGGGATTCCTTGATCAAGGTTGCACGTTCTGGGGGTGATTGGGTTCCTGCTCTGCCTTCTCCCAATCATGGGGGTGAGAGTGAAGAAGCACTTTACACTTCTCAATCCCGTCCTCGGCAGTCTTCTCGTTTTAACCCATCATCTAACTCATCGACTCAGGCCTTACCAGAATTTGATTGGACTAACACCAAGCAGCGAACCAATGTCTGCTACCGATGCGGTCAATCTGGTCACTTTGCTCAATATTGCATATCGGTAATGCCTGATGATGTCCGCCAAAGCATTATCCGCAATCGTTCCAAATATGCTGCACTTTTAACTGAACCTGCTGAACCTCAGGCTGCCCCTCCGATGCAGCATGAAGCTCTTGCAGTTATGGACCTACCTCTCACCATTGACCCTGATGCCATGTCCCCTGAAGTACGTGAAGCATGGCTCAGTACTGTTACTCTATCAGAGGCCCACACTGCAATTCTCACTCCTGATTCATTGGCTCCTTCATCTCCGACTGATGCAACAGTGAGCTCTACTCCTAGTAGTGCTAGGAAGAAGAAGAAAAAGAAGAAAGGGAAATCATCATTGGGCATGTCTAGTGTTACTCATTCTTTTGAGGAGTTAAATCTTGCAGATGCAGCTACCTTGAGCGAGATTGAGGCGGATGAATATGAAGGTTTTTAGTCAATTATCTCTTTTCATTTTTACTGCTTTTAGTCATCTGGTGATTCACATTATTGAACAGTTTACTTTCTATGTAGATATAGTTTCTGGGGGTGTCTCGACTCAGGGGGTGTGTTGGTATGAGCCGAGACGCTGTACGTAGTTTACGGTCCGTAGTCACATGTTAAATTACTTGCTTGTCTTAATACCACGTCGTCGTTTATCGTTCGCGTCCTTTTGTGGATATCCCGGGTCTAAAGTTTAACAGACTCGAACCAGTCCCCTGCTAGAGTTGTGATGTGAAAATCACAGCCTTGGCAGAGGGACTGGAACTTAATCCGGCTGTTTTGGACGGTCGGATTTAAACCACGTGCTTCTTTGTACTTTGTCGTTTCTCTAAATCCATAGTGTCCTCAAACTCGTTGTATGAACTCATGAAGACGCTCAAAATCTTCGCCGATTTTCCACAAATAACATAGTGTTTTTATTTTTTTTGAAATTCGCGTTAGTTCTAGCGACGTGTCGATTGTCTGCGACACTTCGGTCTCACTTCCACCTTATGCCTCCCAAATACCCACAAGCACTCGATGAAGGACGTCTGGAGAAAGCTGAAAGGGTTTTATGTGAGATTTTCGAAGTTTCAGAGCTTAGAGAGCACCAGAAACTCGCTGGAAGGAATATACTGCAAGGTAAAAGCACTGTCTATGATGTTCCTACTGGTGGCGGCAAAATTCTCGCATTCTGGTATCCTCTCGCTCACAAACTGGGACTCGAAAGATAGCATTTCAGTCTCGCAAAAAGTTGCACTAGTTGTCAGCCCTTTGAATGCTCTCATGAACTCACAGGTAGAGGCTTTGCAGAAGAGAGGCATTCCAGCTCTGGCTGTGAACAACGAGAAGGGTACTGGGAGTATAGATGATATATTTGAGGTGTGTATCTATTCTTTCTATCTTGATACTCCTCTCTAATTGCTGGTGCCTTTAGATAGACGAAGGTGGCCAAATTCGCGTGAAACATCGTGTTATCTTTATATCACCTGAAACTGCTGTTTCAACACCTTTTCATGAGAAGGTGCTCAAGATTAGGACATTCCGAGAGCACTGTATTGAGGTTGTCATTGACAAAGCTCACTGTGCTAGTGAATGGGGCGAAGAATTCCGTCCAGAATACGCACAACTCACAAAGCTTCTTGCATGACTTCCGAGTGGATTACCTGTACTTCTTGCCTCTGCCACCATGCCGGAGGATGTGATTCATGATGTCTTATTCAAGGTTGGCCTTCCGCAGGACTCCGCACGCATAGCCGTCTCGAATGCAAAGTATAATATTGCACTGTCAGTCCGCATTCTTCAGCATCCCGGTTCTACTTACGCCGACCTCTTCACTCTGTTCCCAGTAGAACCCGATGCTGAATTCCCACAGACTCTCATATATGTCAACAACCGCAAAGAGGCTGAAGAAATACAAGATTTTCTTCGACGCCACTGCCCATCACACTTGCCCACCAGCTCTGTTGAAACTAGATTACCGCTTATGAGTCGTATCTAATCAGTAATGTGAGTCGACTAGACGCACTTGCTATACGATCGATGAACTGTCGATATATGCTATGTTGAAACTCACCCTCAAACACTAGACGCAGCCTCTACGCAGGTTCGTATAGATGTAGTCAATTATGCCATTCGCTATTAGTCTTATGATACATAGCTTGTACGCTGCCTTGCAGTACCTATGAACATTACCTATAGAATTACCATACGGACTCCATCTTCTAGGGTACATTATGCACATGTATATGCACTATGTTTAGCAGTACGACTCAAGTAGACTCATACATTGTTATAGGTTTATTATATTCTGTAGTATAAATACTGTAGATATTTTCCTGTAACAATAACCAAGAATCCTACTATTCGTCTGGACACTTGTTCTGCTCTCAACAAGCACTCTTACAAACTCCTGTAAACACCCTTACACTTCCAGGTGAGTATGCTGTTGACCTTGTGTTGACTGACCGCTGTTTCTACAGGTTATGGGCCCCGGATCGCTTCAACACATGTTGTGCCCTCCATTGTGCTTACTGCACTTGGTTAGACAGTGTTCAATGAACATCCAACGCTCATTCCTGGAGTGTACGAAGTTCGCGTGTTGTGCATAGCTGGTCATGGTACATGGTAACATTCATGGATCACATTTCTCTCCATTCCTGCATTGTTCAAAAAATATACATGACTTTGCACACTGACACACACATGTATTTACATAGGCACCCGATGATCGAACGAACTGTTTAAGGGCTTTGCTGTGATGGCATTCCCTTTAGGGTTTTATTCCCTGCCAGGTAGACTTGGGGTCACCGCTATAATAGCCATAAAAGCGTTCATGTGCATCCGCTGGCAAACTGCGAACGATCATTGGGTTCTTGGCCTTCGTAGAATAATTGTACATACACATTACCTACCTGCTGCTTGCCTTAAGTTCTTCACATGCTGAAGGGATACTGTTCGATTGTGCTGCAAAGCACATCTGAACGTTGACTGAACGCATATTCTTGGCATTCAGTTACCCTATTTGTGTTCCGATCAACTTAAGTGACTGAGTCCGAATTGGAATGATCGGATCAGTGGATGGAAAATGGATGGATAATTATATGCGATCAACACTGAAAACACTTGTCACGGGTTTCTGACTCTGTTGTTGTGATCTGTGTTCATAACTTGTGGAAGCACGTCACTGACTGTTGCTCTACTTTTTCTAGAACCTTATCAAAACATGTCTCTCTCAAACCTCTCTAGTGTTCCTCTCCTCAATGGGGCTAACTACCCCTCCTGGTCCAGTTCAATGACAGCGCTCCTTAGAGCCTCTCGTTGTTGGTCTGTTACAAGTGGACGAATCCCTCGCCCCAAACCAACATTCCGCAAGGCAAGCGCCTCTGAAGTTGCTGCTGGCACTTACAAGGCTAATGAAGATGTCGAGACCACTACTGCTGAACGGCAGAAAGAGATTGAAGACTGGGACAGTCTTGACGACCAAGCCATGGGCTTAATTGCCCTCCGACTTCCTGATGACATCAGGGCTACTGTCCTAAAGACTGAATCTGGCGAAACATGGGACGAAATCAAAAAGATCTATGGCAAACCCGGCTCTGCCGGCACTTTTGGCATCTTCAAAGAGGCCATTAACTTCCAAATCGACGGAAGAAACGACCCTACTCTTGCCCTAGCATCTTTAAACTCCACCTTCTCCCGCCTTGATGGCTCTGGTCTCATTCTTCCTGAACCGGTAAAAGCTATGATTCTCTTGGCCGCCTTACCTACTCAATGGGATAGTCTTGCGATGACAATCCTTTCTCGAGATGCTACTCTTCTTACTCCGTCCAACATCATGCCGATTATTCAGGACGAGTACCGCCGCCGCCAATCCAACGCTACCTCTCTCGCGGCACGCATCTCCGGCGTCAAACGACAATCTGACTCCAAGTCTTCTTGGAATGATCAGAAAAAGAAGAAGGACACCAAGAAGGGAGCGCCTTACCCGGCAAGCAAACCTTCCAATGACTCGTCCTCTTCTTCCGACAAAGACAAAAAGACACGCCGCGGAAAGAAAGGAGGAAAAGGCAAAGAAAAGGCTCATGAATCGGCTGAAGTGGAGACTTCCGATGTCTCTAATTTCGCCACCTGCCTTGCCTCGCGCATTAACGACAGCTTCCTCCGTGAAGCCTCCCACGACTCCGTCCTTGACAGGATGAAGATCGAGGAAGTAGAGGTCGATCTCTCTGATCACCTTTGGCCTCAGACCAAACTCGAAATGGACATTGACGAGGAAATGTATGGCTCTGGAGACGAGCGCCTTATTTTCTGGCAAGCTTCCCTTAATAGTTTTAAGGAAAAATTCACTGACCAATTGCACTCATTACAACAGATGTTCAATAATATGGCTGGAATCTCGAACGGTCCAAATGGACCTTATGTATCACATTCTCCACGCTTATGAACTCTGTACCTCCTAGTGAGGGTAAATTAAATAAAATGGTTTCTAATGATGTGCATGGTGCGAATAAGAACCTTAGTCAGATATTTAACACATGGCTGCTTGATTCCGGTGCATCTGGATATTTTACCCCTTATCGGCAAGACTTTGTGTCTTATAAAAAATTCACACATCCGATACCTGTCCAGACTGCTGACGAACGTACATCAACCTTTATTGAAGGTGCCGGAACAGTCTACATAAGGCATGACAACGGCGAAGGAAAAATCCTCACGACTAAGTTACACCCAGTGTTTTACCAACCGCATTGCACACACCGACTTCTATCTGTTGGTTTATTAAATCGACAGGGTTGTTACACAACTATTAACGTTGAAAAATCAGTTATTCGTAAGACAGATGATGACTCAACCATCATGACCTTATATCCAATAACGATAGGGATAATATTCACTGGCTAAAGGCCGATGTAGTGAAAACTGAGATAGGCATGATATCATCTCCTAATGATTTTAACACCTGGCATAACCGTTTTGCACATCCCGGTGATGTCGTATTACACAATGCTCCTGGAAATGTCAATGGACTACCTAAGTTGTCGATACCAGATAAAGAATCTCCATGCAAAGGTTGCGCGCTTGGAAAGGCTGCCTCCAAAGCATATCCTAAGTCCGAGAAACGAGCATCCAACCCTATGGATTTAATTCACGCAGATTTGGTTGAAATTCCAACCGTCTCTTATCATAAATTTAAATTTGTGATCACTCTGCTGGATGACTGCTCTTCTCATGCTACTTCGATCATGCTGCGACAAAAATCAGAAGCGTTTCAAGCCTTCAAGGATTTCAAATCTTGGGCTGAAAAACAAACTGGACGCAAACTTGTGCGTTTCCGCATTGATCGAGGGGAGAACTTATCTCAAAGGAATTTACTTCCTTTCTCAAGTCTGAGGGTATTGATATTCAAATGTCCGAACCTTATGTTCATCAACAGAATGGTAGAGCGGAACGCATCAACCGTACACTCATGGAAAAATCCGAAGCCATGCGACACCATGCATGCTGCCCGGAGTCCTGGTGGCAATTTTCATATTCCACAGGAGTACATGTGTATAACCGCACACCGATCCGTCGATTGAACTGGAAGACACCAATTGAAGGTTTTCTCAAAAAGAAACCTGATGTCTCGTACTTCAGAACCTTTGGCTGTGGCGCTTATGTCTTTATTCCTATTGACAAGCGAAAAAATAAACAATCCCCACACTCTGAAGCGATGACTTTCATTGGATATGACCAAGGAAGCAAAGGATATCTATTCATGCGTAGCGATAATTCCATAGTGCATGCTGCACAAGCAACTTTCTATGAGAAATGGTTTCCACGGTGCAAATCCGAATCTGATTCTGGAGTAAAACCCGCTATACCTGTTGCCCCCACGCCTGTGAAACCTTCGCAACCTTCAAATGGTAATGGTGCAGACATTCCATTTGATCCGGAATTCCCGGAAGATCAACCACAACCGTTTACTGAACCGGATAATGGACCGCACAGTCCACCAGCTGGCCCAGATCCAGATCTGCCTGGTGATGATGATGCTCCAAATCCCAATCCTCCGGTACCATCTCGATCACCCACCCCTCCACCTCAAGCAAGAGACCCTTCACCACCTGCTCCCGATCCTAATCCATTCAGCTACCGTCCCGAAGACGTTGAAGCATGGAAACGTGTGAACCCCACTAGAGAACGCCGTGCACCCTTGCGCCCTGGCATGATACCCACGCCTGGCACTTGGAGCCGACAAGCTGATCGTGAAGAACGTGCTGAGTGCTTTGGACACGCTAGACGTGGACTTGTGCCTGCTCGCAATATAGTTCCTGATGAAGTTCCGCCACCGGTTCCACCACCACGTCCATTGAATCCTGATGACCGCATGGTCACACCGCCACCTCCAGGCGCTACTCCGGATTCTGACATAGAAGAGGAAGCACTTCTGACTAAACTAGCTCAGGAAGGGGGAGTTGAATTACAAAAATACCTTCTTTCGCAAGCAATCTCCGATTACCTAGAAGAATCATCTTTTATCACAGATCTTGACAGTGAAATGATACCGGCTAAACACGAAGCCGCTAGGAATAATCCTGATAATTGGATTTCTCCAACATCATATCGTCATTTACCATCTGCTGAAAGAAAGAAATGGGATCAAGCATGCAAAGATGAGATCGATGGTTTGAAGAAACGAAATGTCTTTGAAGTAGTTGATCTACCAAAAGGTCGCAAACCTATCCGTTGTCGATGGGTTTTTACTAAAAAATCTGACGGTCGCTATAAAGCCCGACTCGTAGCAAAAGGTTTTTCACAAGTAGAAGGTGTGGATTATAATGAGTTGTTCTCACCGGTTGCCCGGTTTGAAACTGTACGAACTCTCCTAGCTTTAGCCGCATTAGAGGACTGGGAAATCCAGGCTCTTGACGTCAAACAGGCTTTTCTTTATGGCAAGCTAGATGAAGAGATCTACATGGAACAACCTAAAGACTTCATTAAAGAAGGCACACCGAAAGTATGGCGGTTACATCGTGCATTATACGGACTGAAACAAGCTAGCTTATCCTGGTGGAAGGAATGTAACACCTCCATGGGAAAATTGGGATTTAAGCGCTGCTCTTCAGATGCTGGTGTATACGTCTTTAAATCAAATGGCAAAACCGTAACTGCCATCATCTATGTTGATGACGCACTCTTTCTTGGCAAGGACAAAGATCTTGTTCTTAAAAAGAAAAACGAGTTTATGAAATTATGGGAATGTCGTGATCTAGGAGAACCAACTGAGTTCCTTGGAATGCGGATTACACGGGATCGTTCCAAACGTGTCTTAACACTTGACCAACAACCTTATCTTCGAAAGGTCATAGAACGTTTTGGACTGACTAATGCCAAAGCTACCCCAACCCCATTACCTTCATCCTGGGTTCCTCGTGCAAACACTGGTCGTGTAGATGCCAAACTTAGACAACGCTTCCAAAGCGTAATTGGATCTTTATTGTATCTGATGCTAGGCACCCGACCCGACATTGCTTATGCCGTTATAAAACTCTCACAGTATTCGGCGAATCCAAACCCAGACCACCTGGCCAAAGCACTTTACATTGTGCGCTACTTAATTGGGACTTCTACTTACGTACTTGTCTTTGATGGTAGATCTGACCATGGCTTCTTAGCCTATTGTGATTCTGACTGGGCGTCAGATCCAGATGATCGAAAATCCCATACTGGGATGATTATCAAACTTGCCACAGGTCCAATCTGCTGGACTTCTCACAAACAGAAAACAGTTGCTCTTTCATCAACTGAAGCTGAATACATGGCTTTATCTGATTTGTGTAGACAACTTATGTGGCTCAAGTCTCTCTTTTCTGAGATTGGAATTACTATCGCTGTATTGCCCTTATGTGGTGATAATCAAGGATCAATCTTTCTGGGATCTAATCCTGTACAAGAAAGAAGAACCAAGCATATTGATATACGATATCATTATATCAGAGAACGCATCAAATCAAAAGAAATAGAACTCTTCTATGTTCCTACTGATGATAATGTCGCAGATCTTCTCACGAAGAACCTTGCACTTGTCAAATTTCAGAAATTCCGCAACAGTCTTGGAATTCTCTTTAATTGATTCGCTATAGACTGTGCAATATGTCTATAAACTATAATGCCGTTTAAAGTCGATAAAAAATTATACTTCTTAGCTACAATTCTTAGCGAGGGGGAGTGTTGAAACTAGATTACCGCTTATGAGTCGTATCTAATCAGTAATGTGAGTCGACTAGACGCACTTGCTATACGATCGATGAACTGTCGATATATGCTATGTTGAAACTCACCCTCAAACACTAGACGCAGCCTCTACGCAGGTTCGTATAGATGTAGTCAATTATGCCATTCGCTATTAGTCTTATGATACATAGCTTGTACGCTGCCTTGCAGTACCTATGAACATTACCTATAGAATTACCATACGGACTCCATCTTCTAGGGTACATTATGCACATGTATATGCACTATGTTTAGCAGTACGACTCAAGTAGACTCATACATTGTTATAGGGTTTATTATATTCTGTAGTATAAATACTGTAGATATTTTCCTGTAACAATAACCAAGAATCCTACTATTCGTCTGGACACTTGTTCTGCTCTCAACAAGCACTCTTACAAACTCCTGTAAACACCCTTACACTTCCAGGTGAGTATGCTGTCGACCTTGTGTTGACTGACCGCTGTTTCTACAAGCTCACATCTTAGCATGAAATAATCCAAATCGGGGAATGACTGCATGCATGCTTGTCGTAGGTATCCGGCGCAGTGGGGACTCGGGGCCGTGAGGCTCCCTCAGGAGATTGGGTATACGAGTGCTCTATATCACTATATACTACTTGGCCTTTGGAACAGGCCTTATATACTACAGTACGGGTACTCTACAAGGTATCTACCGGGTCTGTAAGTATTAGTAAGTAGCTTGGTAAGTACGTCAGTAAGCTACATCGGAAGAGTATCAGTGCCGGATTGACATGATGTCATCATCAGCTCGGCAAACTACAACAATGCTCTCGAGAACTTCTGATTCAGCACTGTTACGCCGTCCAGATTCCACCTGGAAGAAAATCAATTCAGTAGCATGAGTAAAGTACATCTTAAAAATACCTTGTCTACTAATGAATCTGTCAAAAGATCTCCATCTGTGAAGAAAAGCCCAATTTTTCTTGATATCCTCTTCACTGACCTTGAGGTCACGCAAGATACCTAAGTAGACTCGGATAGTACCTTCGATACTTGATTCATCCTCATGTGTGGCCGGTGCTGGATATTGTTTTGGTAACATGAAGGGCAATTTGATCAACAGCAGGACAGGGTGGGAAGTGCTCCTTGAGATGTGCGAGTTCGAGTTTGTGTTCCAGTACAATTTGAGTGAGTTGCCATATAGCACACAAATCAAGAGTCTGGAGGTCATCAACAGACGGTAGAAGAAGCTTCGAGTGATCTTCAATGATTTGCGCAGTGGACGGGCGCGGTGGCTTCATGTCAAACGGAAGTGTTCCAATAGTTGCAGATTCACCTGTTTCGGGATCCCACTGCTCAACCACTGTAGCAGTTGTCCCACTGTCAAAATGATCTTTTGAGGCTAGACGCTGTGAGTCAACTCGAAACGCAAAGTTCAGGTTGTCCCACACAAGGGAGCATAAAAACTGTCTTGATGACTTTTTGTATTAGAACCAGATTTTCGCGAGAAAGCTGTTTGACATGTGTGTTGATAGCAGTGGGGGAAACGCTGAGTCCTGCTTGGGATAGTACTTGCAATCTCACGCTTCCCAGCCCCAGACCCAAGGAGGAAAAATCCCATTATAACCTGGAAGTTATTGGCCTTTTGGGAGCGCACTAGGCTAAGCATAGTGCAAATAGCAGTAAAGACCTGCAAACATATATGAGATTATACTAATAATAAGTATTATATGAAAGTACATACAATTTCCTTTTCCTTTCTAGGCTCATCGTCTCGAGATGA
>JADNRY010000325.1:0-69356 GCA_015501585.1 Rhodocollybia butyracea
CTGGGACCAGGTCGTAGACAAGTGAGTAACAAACCCGTTCGAACCAGCCATAGATAATCAACGAACCTCCTTCAGTTTCGACAACATGGAGCTCAAGCCTGAACTTCTCGTGGTATATATGCCTACGGGTATGTACGATCTCACTAACAAAAATTAAATTGAAAAAAAAAACTGATATTCGTTCATTTCCGACAGTTTCGAACGTCCATCCGCTATCCAACAACGAGCCATCGTACCCGTCGTCAAAGGTCACGACGTTATCGCGCAGGCCCAGTCTGGGAACTGGCAAGACCGCCACTTTCTCCATTTCCATTCTGCAGCAGGTCGGTACTCTCTTAGCTTCATCTAACGACAATGTCACTAATTTTCTCAAAGCTGGACATGTCCATCAAAGGGACACAGGCCCTGATCCTCGCCCCTACCCGTGAGCTGGCTCAGCAAATCCAAAAAGTCGTCGTCGCTCTTGGCGACTACATGAATATCGAGTGTCACGCTTGCGTCGGAGGCACCAACGTTCGTGAAGACATGGCCAAACTACAGGAAGGTGTCCAAGTTGTCGTTGGTACGCCAGGACGTGTCTTCGACATGATAAACCGTCGTGCTCTCAAGGCCGACACTATCAAGATCTTCTGTCTCGACGAGGCCGACGAGATGTTATCTCGTGGTTTCAAGGACCAGATTTACGAAGGTATGTAGACGTTTTTCATTTCCCCCTTGTCCACGCGCCGAGCAGACGGCGTAAGATTTCAAAGCTATAAGCTAACTTTTTTGCGCCACGATCTAGTGTTCCAGCTTCTGCCTCAGGACACTCAGGTGGTGCTTCTCTCTGCTACCATGCCTGCAGACGTGCTCGAAGTAACGAAAAAGTTCATGCGTGACCCGGTCCGCATTCTCGTCAAGAGGGACGAGTTGACTCTCGAGGGTATCAAGCAGTTCTACATCGCGGTGGAGAAGGAGGAGTGGAAGCTGGACACGCTCTGTGATCTGTATGAAACCGTTACGATCACTCAGGCCGTCATTTTCTGCAACACCCGCCGGAAAGTCGACTGGCTCACAGAGAAGATGCACTCCCGCGAGTTCACGGTATCGGCCATGGTAAGTATCTTCTTCTGATTATGTGAATGCTAGCTGACCCTTGTTCATCATGTACAGCACGGAGACATGGAACAGAAACAACGGGAGGTTCTGATGAAGGAATTCCGATCTGGTTCCTCGCGTGTCTTGATCACTACTGACCTACTCGCTCGTGGTATCGACGTTCAGCAGGTGTCGTTGGTCATTAACTACGACTTGCCCACCAACCGCGAAAATTACATTCACCGTATCGGCCGTGGTGGTCGTTTTGGACGAAAGGGTGTTGCTATTAACTTTGTCACTACTGAAGATGTTAGGATGTTGCGCGATATTGAACGTGAGTACTGTTGGCTGTATCTTCGGTAGCATCTTCGGTGGCATCTGATTCATTCTATTCCTGCGTCAAATAGAGTTCTACAACACCCAGATTGACGAAATGCCTCTCAACGTTGCGTAAGTCATTTCATCATGATTCTTAGTCTCGGTGCCTAGTGCTGACGACATTTCTTCTAGGGATCTCATTTAATGTAGCTACCGCGCCTCCCAGTCACGTTCATACTCCCATGTTTCTCATCCGTCTGCTACTCGTGTATGTATCGTGATCCTTGACGTTCGGCTGGTGCTTCGTGGACTGGGCGTACACAACTCAAAAAATCTGCTGTTTGCAGCTCCTGTCCTCTCTGGCACCTGCCTGTTGATGTTTCTTACTTTGCTTATGTGTCTTGTTTTTGCCTGTTCGTTTTTCACCTGTTTTTTTTTCGTGTTTTCCTTGCCTCGGCAACTTTCTATCATCTAGATGTTGTAGTATTAAGGAGTTACCGAGAATATACATGCATCGTAACCCGCATTGCCTCTTGGAATTAACCCACAAATTATCTCGCCGACTCTTCGTCGGGCGTCGTCGGGGCTTGCGTCGCAGAAATGAATAGTATTTGAAATGCGTGATTGAGAGGCTGTTCAGATGGTGCTTCACTGCTTCAGTCCAACACAGCTTTGGGTTTGGTGGGCAGTGGTTCAAACTTCAGGCCGGGTTCAGATCAATGCATGCTTCTGATCCATGAACTGGTTTGTTGTGGCTTATGATTTTGGCTGCGGGTGTCAAGTTGAATAAAAAGGGGCCCGACTCGATGTTGATTGCCACTAAACCCATATTTGCAACTCCCCTGCAAACTTCAAGTAACACATCCATCTGCGAGGTTGCCTCAGTGCGCGGTGCTAGCGCCATCTCTCTGTCAGGTTCTGTCATTCGCCCCTTTTCCTTCCTGTCAAAGAGACGAATCTAACGAATCGTAACGGATGTCCTGCGCCCAGGTCGCAATCATGGTTAGTTCTCCTCTGCTTAAACAGATCCGGACCTGTATTCTGTCATTCATCTTGTCTTTATTACATTACCTTTGGGTCGGGATAAAAAGGACTTACCTTTCCCGATTATTACAGCCCTCTGGCTTTCAACATCTATCACTTCACACAATGGCATATCATAACCGATCCTGGCCACAGACGACTACGACAAGCTCAAATCCACTTAATAGCTCCAGTCGTAGCCTATCATTAGGCTCCTCTACAGCGCCCACTTCGACTCGCTCTTCCTCACTTACCCCTCTCCACTATCGTCGCTCAACGACACCTACTGTACCCATACCGGTATCTCGAACACCAGCGTCGGAGATTATACCTCGGGTATACATCTCTGACCTTTCCTTTGCAGAAAACCCCAGTCTTCTAGGAACATACCAAATTACACACATACTCTCAATCCTTCCCGAAACCGTCTGCATCCCGCACAATCTCCACGCCATTTTGGGCTACACACCAGCCCGACTGCAGATAAACGTCGAAGACCTTCCTTTTTCAGAACTCGCAGCGCATTTACCAACAACCACTGCCTTCATCCGCGATGCCCTTCGGGGAAATCCCGAAGCAAGGGTTCTCGTGCACTGCGTTGAGGGAATTAGCCGGAGTGCGAGTGTCGTTGCGGCTTTCTTGATGGCTCAATACGGATGGACCCCTCGCGAGGCGGTGGGGTACGTTAAGGAGAAGCGAAAAATCGCGAATCCGAATTTTGGATTCGTCAAACAGCTTTACGAATATGGGAGGGACGTGCTTGGCCATCGGGGGCTCGTAGAAGGGATGTAAGTGAGGTCGTGGAGCGTCTGAAGTATGTGGGCAGGCTATGTAGGGTGGAGTGAAGGTGTCGTATGGCGCGTCTCCATCCCCAGCGTTGGTGTATTGCAAATGCATGCACCTCAACAAAAATTGTTACCCGGGACTAGGTGATAGGAAGATTTCAGGCTTTCTGTTCAACACCAGTGTTCATCCGGTTATGTCTTCTAAATTTTCTTTTTTCTTTCGCATATCATTATCCGCCTTCATTTCGTCGGGTTTGTCTACACTTTTTCTTTATACCTTACTTAGTACCCTTTGTGTTTCTTCTCTGCCCATATGCAACGTATGCTCACTGAACATACATTAATTACTTCAAGTTCATATTTAAACAGTTCATGCTTTTTTTGGCTTACACGACATATTGTACTTCTACCACATACATACACTTTACTTTCTCCTTCTGTATCTTTACTGTATCATTCAGATGAACAGAGTTAGGACGTTTACTACGTACCCTTGAAACAAAACGCCGCTTGATAAATAACTGCCATTTGGGCTCCATAGTAAGTAAGGCGATATAAACTCTGCTCGAGCCTGGTACCGTGTACTCCGGAGGAAAAAAATCCCGGGAAACACAGAACGACCTAGAATTCCGAATTATTTTAATTCACATCATGTTTCGGGGACTGTCCAGCGTGAATTGGAATTCCTAACCTGGGCCTTTCGAAAAATTGCGATGCGCAGAAACTGAACATGTTACAACAACAAAAAACGATAGATCAAGCTACATATATGTACTATGTACATTGAGATTATTATCTATTGCTGTCCCCATTCTGGCCGTTCTGAATCAACGGGGACATATTAGACTACAAGTCGTGCGTCACTGTCCTAATGATAAAAGTCATGTCCAAAGCTCACCCTCCGTCCGACCAGAAGACGCGCATGTAATGGAGCCGCAGCGAGTATCCTGCTCTCTGGCGTGTTTAATATGGCGATCCAGCTATTACCCACTAGCGGTCTAGGAACTCAAAACCCGTACGCGCTAATCATCGGTGATTACATGGACCCACATCATCACGAATTGCAACAAGGAGCACGATGGTTCCTTCCGCCATCAAGGGACACGTTACGATTTGGCGAGTCTCCAGTGGCGGGCTTTGATAACTTCACGCCAGGCGACTATAAGTGTTTAGGTACCAGGGCGAAAACATAAGAAAGAATCAGTAAACTGAGTTACGAATAAGGAAACAGGATAGGACGATATCATTCATCTAATTTATCTACTCACCTGGTCATCGTCAAACGCTCCTCCCCGAATCTTTATAAGAATATCTCTTGCAGCTTGTTCAAATGCGTTCTCAACATTCAACCCTGACTTTGCGCTGGACTCAACGAATAACAGTCCTTCTTCTTTCGCAAAAAAGCTCGGCTTCTTCAAATGACACCTGACGCTTGTTAGAGCTGGATTTCAACATGCCTGACGCGCCTTGGGATGAGAGGTCCGACGATTCTGGTTCCGATTCATGATCGCATAAATCTATTTTGTTTCCAACGAGAATGCAGGAGAGATGTGGGTCCGCATGCTGCCGAACGTCCGCTAGCCAGGTCCGGCAGTTGAGAAAGCCTACCGGAGAGTATAAGAAGGGCGATTCGCTCATACGAAGAAGGAAGATGCTATGCCTACTCTTGCGCGAGGTCACGTCGTATACCAACAAGCAACCTGCCGCACCACGGTAATACAAACGTGTAATGGATCGAAATGATTCTGTGCCCGCAGTGTCCCAGCCTATACCCACGATGAACGAAACGGTTAGAGCGAGACTATGTTTCGGAAACAGGCGAACGAAAATTGAACTCATCCACCGAAAGCGGGAGTTTGGGAGTAGCGGTGTAGAATTTGAGACATACATTGCAGCTTAATAACTTTGTTCTCCTCGGGAATTGTAATCAGTTTCGAACCAAATTCGACTCCTAGCTATGACGATTAATGGGCTAAGGACACAGCATAAGGGGATTTAGACCAGAAAGTACCCACTGTTGGATCAGGTTCAGCAAGGAATCGCTGGTCTGTGAGCCGTACAAGGAGAGATGATTTCCCCACTGCCGCGTCACCTGTAATTCCGTTTAACAACTGAGTACTGAGGGCTTGCAACGATTATAGAGGCAGCGCACCAATTATGATAAACTTGAGGACATAGTGCCAGCTAATTCCCGCCATGCTAAAGCTTTAAGGATAAGACCAAGTCGTTGTATCAAGTCAAGCGTCATCTTGACAACGCGGTCCGGCAAAGTCAAAATCACAAGACCACGGGCGGCAAACTCTCTTCGCCGAAGAGGAGCCTGTTCGGCGACCACGGACGAGTTTTCACAATTTCGTCTTTCATGCTTATCTAGGTTAATTCTGCTTCTAGGAATAGCTAGTACATTCAGATTAATGCAGGCGCAGTCCTAAATCGCTAAAGGAAACTCAGAGACTCGCTCCAGAAAAGGGGGCTGGTATCACTGCTCTTGCCTGGGTGAACGGAAAAGGAGGTGCTGTATAGGTTCTGTAGGATCAACATCTGGAAGTAAGGAAGGAAGGAAGTCTATTATATCATATATGTCATATTCCTTATTGTCGCCAGGCCAGCCGTCCGCTAGTCCTGTGTCTGTCCTTGTCGCGAGTCTGTATGACCAGTGTCAATTTCGTTCACTAGATTTGGATTCATTTTGAGACATGGTAAGAGCAATCGCTACCCTTGGCCGCATTCTTATCTCCTTGCTCTAGCTTATTTTGTTTCCTTGGTGTTCGAGAATAGCTTAACGTTGCAACATATGTTGTTGTTTCATCAAGGCGAGCGCTATATTAGACTATGTTTACGGGTCTCTTCCGCTAGATTCAACTGGAAAAGAGTGACTTCTACTTGTTCGCTAGTAGGCTTAATACTCGATTAGTCTGGGGACTCTGGGCTCAGTTAAGCTACTGGAATATTTGATCTTGTCGCGTCGAACGTACGCGCGATTTTGTTCTCCCTCTCTGCTCACATTCAAATTTAGAACAAGCCACCCGCTAGGGTCAGTGACTCTTCAAAAAGCACGCCTCGGCCTTCTGCCTCTTTCCGCTCAAGGGAAAATGAACCGGTTCGTAACATCAGGCGCGTCGGCGGTCCAGCTAACCGATTCAGGAAGATACACCGCCTCAACAAGGCAGCCCTTGTTGAACCAAGAGAAACATCGTCGCATTCGTGCACACGCGGGAAGCAACTGCTGATATTAATGATGGTCAACCTTCAAGTCATAGTCATTTTGTTGAACAAGTGGGTGATTCAGCTGATATCATGGTCTCACTATTCATACAGAAGGCCAGTGAATAATGGCCGTTGCGCATTCAATGCTTTGGACGCAGACGCGCTGCCTCCGGTTGAAATAACCGAGTTCCGAATGTAACAAATGGCTAGCAAATAGCATCGTTTTAACTAAGTACACCCTGTGTCCTTAGCTCAGCCATGGAGCTAGAGGTACTCCTCGTCGGGTGCCGGCGACGATCATCGCTCGTCAGCTTCATACTTTGTTTCTGATTTCTGACCAGTTATTTCTGTTACTGGCACGCCGCCGCTCTATCATCTTTCACATTTTTCTGTCAAGTAACCTGTCCAAAATGAAATTATGGATGAATAACACAGACGACATGAACGTTCTTTCTTCTCTACTCTTCTCTACCCAGCTCTACCCGCGCTACGTACCCACTCAAGTAAATTCTCGCTAGCAAAAATGTCTTAAAGTCGGGTATCAAAGACTTCTTTAGAAGCTTTTTATGGTACATGAAACTCGAATGTTCTTCCCGACCAGTCCCGACCTCACTCGGATTATTATCTATCGCGGCTACGACATTCGAAGGCGCAAATTACATCGTAGGATCAGAAGCTCACAGCACCAGATTAATTCTCTCTCCCTGCATTTGCATATGCAACAGATGCCGGGTGTTTAGATTCATTAAACTCCGCTACCAGTGCGCCGCTGCAGTACCGTGTTCGGCAATATGATGTTCTATGATGTCCTATTCTACCGCGGGTCGTGAACCTTGCCTTTGGGAGTGAGCCCGAAGGTGAGTACTTTATATGAGTTACCGCGTAAAAGCCTGAAACTCCGAAATAACTTTCTCTTCCATAGATAAGCTTTGGTATATGAGCTCTAACGCTACTTGAATAGCAATACTACTCTTCTTTCCGGAATGCATTGCATGCACATGCAGTCCCGCAGTCCCGGCTCTTTGTTGAGGTTGTCAAAAATTCAGACATAAAATGTGGGGCCGCCCTGGGATGCAAGACTCGAAGAAGCACGAGGGTGCATAATCGAAGGAGGTCAAAGATCTCCATTAGTTTCGGTTCTTTCAACCTCATGCACACGGAAATTGACCATAGAACTTAGAAAAACCCTTCCTGCGCTTTGCTCTGAGTTATGAATATCGGAGATTGATTTTTTTTCGTTATTGAAGGAGTCATCTAATGTCCAAAAGTCGAACCAGCTCATATGGCTCTCCAAAGTGCTACCGTGTGTAGACTTGCCCTTCCGCAAACTGAATATTGGCGTGTAGGATGCATGCGCTCGCCATAGTTATTACTTTACGCATTACTTCGCGTTGCTTGAATCGGAAGACTAAAAACTCAGTGGACCCACTGATACCGTACGAGATCGATCGTTAATGGCTTTTTCATATTTACGTATTTCGTGCATCAACTCGTTAGTAGCTGTGTTAGCTGTGTTAGCTTCAGGCGTTGCGTAACCTGTTAGAAGGATGGGGGGAAGCTTTGTGAATTATTGATCTTTGATTTGAATCCTTACTAAGTATACAGAATGTGCCCGGCTATACCTTTGATCAATTCATGACAATTGACCTGCTATGATAACGCCAGCTTTGATCGACCAATATGGGAATAAGCACGTGCAAAACTCGTGCTGGAAGTTCAATCACTCACTTGCCAACTTTTACCTCATCTGCATACTTACACCTTGTCCATTTCGGCTTTATGACTCTCGAATTGACGCTTTCCATTATGATAAGTTACTGATATCGCCACACGATCTTGGACAACGCACACGATGCGATGCAAAAAGGCGAGACTCGCGATATCGTGTGCTTGGGTAAAGTTGGGGACAATTTTACTTCAGTTGAGACTCGACCTGTTGCCACTGCGATAGACTCACAACGAATTATGCCGAACGAGCTCCCACCAGAGTCCCGGCCGTGTTTTTATTTATTATGATACGACTTCAAACATTAGATCTGATTCGCCGCTTTGCGTATTCATCATAAGGATCCGCGGCGGGAGAATATACGTCCTCGCTGGGTTCCAAACATATGCAGTATGGATTCGTAAACTACCTTTCCGTGTAGACTCGTCTGACAAGCTTTGTACTCCATTTTGCTTTCCATTCTTTAATCTCCACGCTTGTGTGTGTATCTCAAGCTCCTCTATCTCTACTTATAGACGCTGTGGTTTCTTCTACCGCTTCAACAAATTGCTTTTGCATGACGCGTGATGTTTGGGCCGCGTCGGAGGACCACTATCGTTGGGCCAATTATGACTGTGCTGTTCGAACGTCCAGAAGTAGTCAAGTTGCGATCATACACTTTGATCGAATATATTCGAAACCAGGTAGATGGTAGTAATTTAGGGCTTCCGAGCTTTTATAGTGCGGCTCAGGTGGATGGTGGGGTACCCCCGCTGCTCTATCCTCACTCTCATACAAGACGCAGGTGGTGGCTTGTGGGCAAGTTACGCAAACTGTCGGGATCATGATGCTCAGTGTATCTCGCAACTGAGAATTAACAATAACTAACAGAGTATCATTTACCTACCTGAAATACTGGAATTATACTTGAAAAGGCGAGGTAATGATTGAAATTATTCCCGTGTATCTACAGCGCTTCCCCTAGGGATATTGTCCGAGACCCTCAACAGCTGCATCCCTGAACAGTACGAAAACTTCGACTTCGCCCTGTTCTTTGTCATTTGATCGCAATTGGCAGTCAGTCGCCAACCATATGATCTTCTATTCACTACGCCAGCGTCAAATAATAACGGGCGAAATTTTTTCCGAAATTATTGCTGTAATTATTTACCTTTTTCGATAAGAATTTCGGTTGAAATTGGTTCTCTTTTTCGTGCGAAAAATAAATTGAAAGACAAATAGAATTTCGCCCGTAAATCTTTGATAATTTCGTCTGAAAAATCTATTGTAATTGATTATCTTTTTCGATAAGAATTTCGCCCGTAATCTGTTATCTTTTTCGTCCGAAAAAGACAACGAAATTGGTTATCTTTTTCGCTCGTGATTAATTAAAAATTTCGAGCGATATTTTTACAAGGTAATCACTGGACAATGATTGGGCAGGAACTGGGCAAGAACTGGGCAGTTCGGTCATGTGATGTGCAGTACTAGACTTAAAGTTACAGGATACCACATATGTATTGGAGTGCCAGCCACCACACGAGGCAAAACCCTATAACGACGTCGGTCGGTATGCTTCTCGAATAGCTATAACATTCTTTTGCGGAGCCGACACAAGTCCAAGAAGATTCTTCGCATCATATATCAAACCAGGTTTCATCGCCTCAATACCTGTCTGTCGGGGTCGTTCACCAAAAGAGGGCTCACAGTAAGACTGCGTATGAATTTGCGTGATCTTTCAGACACTATTGATAGTTTGTCTCGCTGGGCAATGAGAATATTGCGCGGGACGTGTCTGCGGCTCTATATCTTGAGTGATTTCCGAGTTGATAAGAGTTGTACTATGCCTGATTCTAAAATACACTTTTTCTCCCATGTTCGGAGTTTCGTTGTGATGAATGGCGCGCAATTACTGGCGCTGCCATGAATACCTATCCTGTATGATACTGAAAGTCATCTTAAGACAGATGAAGTACTGGCAGATGCAGATCACATGACCGAACTGCCCAGTTCTTGTCCAGTTCCTGCCCAATCATTGTCCAGTTGTTACCTTGTAAAAATATCGCTCGAAATTTTTAACTAATCACGAGCGAAAAAGATAAGTAATTTCATTATCTTTTTCGTCCGGAAAAGATAACAGATTACAGGCGAAATTCTTATCGAAAAAGATAATCAATTACAATAGATTTTTCAGACGAAATTATCAAAGATTTACGAGCGAAATTCTGTTTGTTTTTCAATTTATTTTTCGCACGAAAAAAGAAAACCAATTTCGACCGAAATTCTTATCGAAAAAGGTAAATAATTACAGCAATAATTTCGGAAAAAATTTCGCCCGTTATTATTTGACGCTGGCGTAGTGATTGCAAACTACCTAGTAATTGATGCTCTTGGTTATCAAACTTGGGCGAAGGCAGGAAGATTGATTGTGGCGGCCCCGCGAGAGCACTGGCAGCATCACTTGGAGGCCATTTTAGAAGGGCGCACTACCCGCCGAACCACTTCCGATATGAACGAAGATTATATACATATTACTTGTTATCACTCTATTGAACGATAAACCCGTAGCGATCTGGTACTGGGGATAGCCTTTGATTTGCCTTAGCTAGCTTCAACTCTACTAGCGTCGACACACAGTGCCTTGGGCGGTAGACTCTTGTCGGGTGGGGCTTGATAGCAGTTCTTCACCCAATGGCACATCGTAGCAGCACGACAGATCTTGAAATGCCATCTAGTCAGTGTTCAAGTTGGCAAGCTTTACAAGGCTTTACACCACTGAAATGAATGAGGGGTACTATGGCACGTGTACTGGATTAGTGCAGTCCTCATGTGCTGCTTTGGGAAATATAATGACGGTGCTGAGACACAAGGTCCCCTACGTGCATACCCCGGGGCCCCGCACTCCTTCAACCTGCCTTCAACAGTCCTTCAACTTCTTTCAACCTTCATTTACTCATTGATCCGTATCGCTTCCGTTCCAATTCACAAATTGAATTAAATAAATGATCCATATCACTCTCGTCCCCAGATCTGAAACCCAAAGTGGCATCCAATGACCTCTTGCTAACAAGTAGAATTCAAGTTTAGGGCAGCGTACTATTTCCTACTATCTAGCATTCAAAGCTTACCCAGAGGCCACATTATGGATACTCTTTGGCTTCTCAAACATAGATTGACACCTTCGCGTTCAACATCAAAAAGAGGAAATTTGGCCCATTCATACATCAATAGTACTGATAGTAATCCTTCTCTCCACAGGTCTCCACCCTTGAACCCTTAAACATATACTTAATCCAAGCCTCCCGCGTTTCATTTGAAACCATGCAATACCCGTCGACCCGAACAGACCTTATAAATACCGCTGCGTATTTGAAGTATGCTTAGCTCCCCGTCCACTGAAAAGGCTTTCTCATCCGATACTCATACTTGGCCTCCATTCACAAAAGCCAGAAATAACACCATGAAGTTCTTCTCTATCATCCTTACTTCCGCCCTTGTACTCTGCGTTTCCGCATGTACTCCGGAGGGGTACAATGACCAGGATCTTGCCTGCCAATACTTGCCCCATAACGTCGGTGATTCTTGCGAATGGTGCAACGATGCCGGAGACTTGATTTCTGGAAGTGCGTCCCCCTCTTTCCTAAACCCTTCTTTGTCAATCTCAAGCTCAATTTCGATTTTAAGCTTGTGATAGTAACCTTTTCTGCGCTTGATGGAGAGTCAAGACTCGAAGCTCGTCACACGTTTGAAAGCCTGAAACGTATGTGTGTTGCTGGTACTATTCACTTTGGGATTTCCATTGAGTTGTAATTTGCCTCTGCAGAACGGTCGGAGAACTTGAATACAAGTTATAATATCTGTGGTTCCTGCTGGCTGTATGTTCGGGCGAGAGTCAATGAGAAATAAAGATAGCAAGATGTAGTCTTTTTGCTGACCGCCCCATGCGCACCATATCTCTCTGGCCTAGATAACCGTGGCTACTGTAAGCCTATTCGCTTACATTGGAAAGCAAATGGGCGATGGGTCCAAGCAGAGCTTATTGGTTGATTAGTTATTTTACGCTGGCAGCACAGTCCCATAGAAGACCTGCCTTGATCTCAAGCGTAGACCAGCCAATGACGGAGGCGAAGCACATGTGGTCCGTCTATAAGTTGTATAAAAAATGTGGAGACCCTCGGGTTTGAGTAGGGCTCAGAGATTATCGGTTATCGATTATTACTTGTTGGCGCGCGGGGCGTGTGCTGGTCAGTCCTGGGATCTAAAAATTTTTGCGTGATCAATTGACTAACTCTGTGTGGCATACTAGCTAGTCTGAGTAAGTCTACTTAAGCGTGGACAGAATATGAGAAGACTGGGGAAGGATATATACTAACACATAGTAACGCTGACCTTTGAATTTTGTTTCGTCTAAAATTGTGCTGCTTTCCAGTGCAAATGGCAACCCTTACATCCTTTCACCAGGGGAATGGAAACAAGCCCCTCCCACAGATGCTGAATGCGATGGTATACGAGCAAGTTCCATTGACTCAGCCGATCAAGCCTGCACAACGATGTTCTTGAGAATGCATAGTAGTAGCAGTGACAATGATATCAAAGGCCGCCCGCCCCAAGCTGGGTCTATCATTCCAAATTTAGCAACTACACTCACATACGTATCCCAAGAAAGCTTGAGTGCTTGTACTTGCTAAATTAGCTGTGTTTGCCGCCAGCTTCGCGTTCAAACTTGCGTTAAAATGAAAAATTCAATATGGATTGCATTTAAGAGTAGTTTTCTCGGTATGTAAGTAACTAATAATTTTGCCCAGTATTGTTTGGCGCTGGCGTAGTCGCAAAGCGCTTTTAAGATGAATATAATGACATGAATATTATACAGTTGCTTCAATGCTGGTACTGGCGTTCAATTTCTGCAACAAATCCGACTTACACCTTTTCGACGCTGCGGACCACAACCATTAAGCCCATCCTATCCAGGTACCACAAGGGCTCATAGACCGCATCGTTCACTTTGCGTGAATGGAACCGCAATACAACAGATCGTAGGCAATCTACTCTGACCTGCGATGCGTACTTTGGATCTGGCAGCCAGCGCGACATTACCATATTGACGAAACCAGCATCATCGAAGGTCGGGGCGGTGACATCGAGTGAAAGGTGGCGTAGTCTCGGAACGAGAGGCGAATTGGGTCCAGTGAGTTTACTCTGGGCATAGCTATGGAAGCTCGAGATGAATTCCGAAGTTATGGGAGTTGTGTTGCAGTGGATGGGTTCGCTTATATTGAGATCCTGGAGGGCAGGCAGGAGGAGGAGGGCGGATACAAGCTCTTCATCGGAAATTTTGACTCCTAGGACAGAGAGTTTCGCGATTTTACATGAAGACCGGGAAATGAAATTGGCGAATGCTCGTTCCGGCCAGGGTTGGGTGAGACACTCTGTTCCGTCTATCTGAAGTTCAGTCAAAGACGGCAGCGTGAAGGAGAGCAGGACGCAGCCGAGCAAGCCCACATTGGACATAGAGTTCCAGAGGACTACTGTGAGTGAACTGAGTCGCTCAAAGGTTCTGGCAGGTGTGATTGGAAAAATGTTATTGTTACGATCTTCGCCTTCAATCAACGTAAGCGAAGAGAGATTTGGGCAATGATCCATGAGTTTATCGAATGGCAGAGATGAAGCCATTATCCGAAGATCAGTGAGATGGGACCATGGGAAACGAGAAGAGAATTCGCCTGTGTATTGCAGGATATCAAGTTTCCTGAGCTTTGGAGCATTTACAAAGTGACTGTGTGCACTATCGAAATTGCAGGAGTTCTCGACCCGTTCGAGAAGAGGGAGATTCAAGTCTGGTGGAAAATAGGACCCAAAAGCCCAAATCCCCATCATACTTGAAGGCCTTCCAATCCGAAGCAACCGATGTAAGGATGAGTATAGTAGCACATGTTGAGCGTATCTTCCCTGCCACGTATAAATCGATGTCCAGAGGGCACTTTTGTGCGCGACGCAAGTGCAGCATAACGGCGTGGATAAAGGGATCATGATGCGAAAGATGTATACCTGATATCACTTCTAGCCTGAGGCGAGACCACAGACTAGGTGTCGACATCGCCACCTTGCGCCAACGACTACAAGTAGAAGCGATAGATAGAGCTGGCAACGAGGCCATAGGAGAGGATATGGTGGTAGGTGGAGATTGAGTCGCATTGCGCCACGGATACTCCTGCAACAAGTTCCGTTCACAAGCGAGATTGAATATGATTTCTAGGATTGCGTTGGGGATTTTTCGGACAGGCGAGTTCTGGGAGCGTAATGTGGCTTCGTGATTCTTCAGACGTTTCTGCTGTTGTCGAATGTACAGGAGCTGGGACTGAAGGTGAGCAACCTCTTGCTCGTAATCATCGCAGTGCCTGTCACAGTGAATGAGTAGATCTTTGCGATCCTTTGCTGTGAATGAGCCAGGTCCGAATTCAGAGCACAGCTGAGTCGAAACCGCCGAAGAAACGCGTATTCGCGCACTGAAGACGGGCGTTCTGTATAGGGTGTCGTTTGACATTTCCAAGGCCTGTAAAAAGCGTCAACGTTATCTCCCAAGTTTATTGCCAAACAAAGAGTACCTATGCACTTGCAGGAGTCGAGGGGTTTCGAGATGCAACTTGAATGACTCAGTCCAAAGATGAAGGTTATTTTTATATAGTGGCCCATCGAGCGATCCAGATTGGGAGTCATATGGAAAATATCGGTATTAGCGCCCCATCACGGCCACATTTGCTGCCCTACTACGGTAGCACGTACTTTCCGGAGATTCAATCTACTTAGCACCTATTGAACATGATTCTCCACCATCTTGGGTTTATCGATATACACGAGTATACATAAACTTAGAAATGAAATACACATGATCACACTAAATCCACCGTTTTGTATCATGATCACGGTGGGAAACTCCCAGTGGCAGAACTCTAGATTAGTAGATACAAAAACTCTAGATACAAACGGCTCCGTATGCATATGTGTGTAACATGAGTATTAATACTACTGGTGTGAATTACAAAGACAGCACCAGCCTACAATGAAGCGAGTGGGTCGGATTTTTTTTCTTCTTTTCTGACAAGCATGATAAAATTATCCGAGTGTCATGAAGCTGGAGTAGAAGTCACGACTACGACGCACCTCATATTCATCTCCAATGCTCCACATGAGAGCGCGTTTCTAACGTTGGCGTCTCATGAACGCGGTTCAAGAGTCCTGAAGTGAATTTGAAAACTTCAAGCTTCAAAGCTTCAAGCCCCGCGATTCCAGACTTCATTTTCGCATTTGTTCTTCCCCAAAGACCTTGTCTTCATGAAGCCGAATCACTTGAATTTTGATCAAGTGGGTTCCTGACCTGATTTCCAGGTGGCGTTTGCCTTTCTGAATCTATGTTGAAAGCGTGTTTCAGGTGCCCTTGGCACTAGCCTATTGAAACCTATTGACGTTCTGCTTGACAGCTTGCTCGCTAAACACGATTCGGCATGCCAAATATCCGGCAGTGTGCTTCCTTTCTTCTTCTATGTACAAGCCTCGGAGCAGTCTTCGACCCGACTGCCAGTTGACCTCGATCGTTAAACATTAAGAACCAAAACCAAGTCACTGCGCTCAGATCAGTATATCCCGTTCAAGGATGTGAGACGGCCACAAGTAGACTAGATCTGGGAAAAACGATTACTTCGCTTCGAATCCATGAGAGCCGGTTACTTGCTAGTCACGGAAAATTTGAAGAATTCTCCTGGCTCCGACTATCACTGAGAAGAACATACGTGGCTTCGACAGTATGAGAAAATATTTCTGACGGACCATATGATCATTTTTCATAGAAAAAAAAGCAGAACAAGTCGTTGAACAGGTGCAGGACTATTTCAGGAAGCAAATCAAATTGAGTAGATTTTATATGTGGAAACGAGAATAGTTAACGGAGGTTGAGGAGCGCAGGAGGGACGTCGGTCATGAATGCATGATTGTGAGGGAGACAAAGATAATTGATGAACATAGAGAGAGAATCAGAGGGCGCAGGATCGTTATAGAAGGAGCAGGAGAGCGAGTGTAGGCAGGAGATCCAGTATTTGATGTCGCTGTACTATGTGAGCACAGAAGATACATATGCGTTGTGCGGCACCATTGAAGCTACAAGTTTAAACTGAGCTGAGGTGTATGAAGAAGGGTGCCAGACAGAGGAGGTTGGAAACAATGAACGAAGTTAAGGCGTCAACGCGACAACGTCAACGTTGCGACGTTGAACAACAGAAGTGTCAAATTTCAAGCCTTTCGTCCAGCCCGCCCGGCGGCATGTCCTTAGGTCCTTCCTCGAGCCTCGCCGTAATCTGAAACCAATCACTAATTTCCTGCTTGGCTCTCTTCTTATTCTCCACGATCCACGAGCCATCCTTAGAGATCGGGAGCATTTAGGCCTGAGGAAGGACATGGGTACAAGTGAAAACAGCGATGATGGCAGAAAAAAAGTTACAGAAGAAGCCGCAGCCGCATAATCCAGGACCAAAGAGAGTGGTAAGAGTTGAACGTTGAACGTTGAACGTCGTTGGGCGCCTAAATAGCCTGCTGTGCATGTTTGGCGCCCAGTATTCACCTTTTTGCTCTTAACCACAATGAGGCGCTCAGTCAAGCTAGTCAAGTCCGAACAAGGGGCTATCAGTGGTCTAGAAGCCTACAACATTAAAATTACTTTCCAGGATGCTAAAACATTTTCAATGTCACGCCCTTACCTGCTCTTCTGCCATCGCGAAATTTGACTGTCCAATCCCCGCTGACGCAGTCGACGAGGCGTCTTGGGAACTCAGCGCTCCTCACCCATCTCAATCGCACGATGATCGCTGCTGAAAGCACTGAGCGCACTGAGCCCGAAGATTCTGTAATCACTGATTTTGCCTTCGCACTTTTTCGATCTCTTGGATACACTCACCGTCCTCTCGTCGCTTGCGGCCCCGACGAATTGGAATTTCTTAGTTGTGGGAGAAAAAAGTCTGCGGCACTGGACCTCTCAATTATCGATCATAATTCGAATGATATCATTCTCGTTGTCCAAGAAGACAAACAGCTCCGTTGTAAGATGGAGCCACAGCCGCAACCGCGGCGATCGCTGCATTCCAAGACATGAATTCTCGAAGAAGATTGGGAGGGCTTTGAACCGTTGGATAGTAAAGTACGCCTTGACCTTGTCTCTTCTTGTGTATTCATCTGTATCATCTCGTACGCAGGTCATTCCCGGGATAATCATGGCTGGAACGTTCCCCACTTTCTTTAAAATTCACGTCACGCAGGAACTAAACTCTGGTGTCATGACTGGAACACTCCCAGATGCTCCTACTGTTGTTATCGGACATGTCCCCGTCATTCCACGTCCCAACCGCAAGCTCAGTGAAGGCATGAAATGCCTTGATAATCGACTGGCTATTCTTCAATGTTATGAAGCTTTCAAGCAGTTTATTGTTTAATTAGTATTCTGTATCCCCTCCTCTGCTCGCCCGTTCGTGCCTCCGTATCCTCATTGTCCATTGTTTTTTTCCTTCAATGTCTCATCCTCTTTATAATCCCGTTGTGCATTCTACTTTATCGGTTCAGTCTTACACCCTCCTCTTATAATACAAATTTCACCATTAACGCTTTTCCATCTCGCCATCATCATTACCTCTGCGATTGTGACTAGTATCCACCGTGCATGTACAAGACGATCCATTCAAATCCAACTCTAAATTCAAGTTCAGTTTCAAAACTCTCGGAATAGCTTCAAGCTCGGGTTTCCAGAAAGGGGGGAATGAACGCGAGACCAAAGACGGGAAAATCAGTAGAAGCGCAAGTAGGAGGTAAGCATGCCCAAGATATGGTAAGTGCGCAAGAGGGCTGAATTTCCAATTGAAGAGTTTGTTTCGGTTTCGCTGTGCTATCATCGATTCCCCATTCCTCGGACGCCGCTACTTTTCAGGACAGTGCTAGAGCTGATGGTAGAGTGTGCTCAGTTCCCTGGTGCAGTGATTATGACCGTGACTACAATTAGTAAATGTAGTTTTAATCGAGACCAGCGTGTTGGGCTTCCGGATGAACTCACGCTCTGCTCGTGGACTTCTGGTGCCGTGTTCCGATTTTTCAGTCAGTTCAACTGATGGTTCTTCTTTCCTTCGCTTGCTTTGCCTAATTTTGGAAGGAACTCTAACTTTTTGACTGAGCATGATCGAGGATGACCCTATTTTATTTTCTTCCTATTTTAGGCTGCTAGCGCAATTTTATCTTATTGTTGGTCACTTTGATCGAAGTTCAAACCATTATTTTCTGCGTTGGTATCAGCGCTAATCACAGTTAATGATGGGCACACCTTTGTTCTCTTCATGTCCTCCACGATCCACGTCATTGAAGTTCACGATATCGAGGCTCTTCCTCGGACAGAAACAAGTTGAAGTGCGTCACCCTTGCCAATTGTTTACTAGGCACTGACTGCCTTTTTTGGATCTCTGTTTTCTTTCTTTTCAAGTTTAGTTGTAAATCTTAAGTAGTGCGTAAGTTGAATGATACTGTTATAATCTTTGTCTTCCGGATTCTGCGCTCGTTGCGATTCACTTGGTATTTGGGCCATAATTGACCATCGTCGGGATAAAAATTTTCCATTGTTCACTACTTTTGCGCTGTCGGTAACACAATTTAAGAGTGTGCCTTTGTTCTCCGCCATCCACTTTGGACTCGCCATTTGATTGTCCAAGTTCTTTTCCTTATTTGGCTCCCTAGTTTTTCCCATGAAAGGAGCAGACAATGGGTGCTCCGTCTTGTTCATCAAGGGAAAGTACCAATTTTAAAGGCCAAAGGTTTGTCCAAATCAAACAAGGCGTACATATAAATACCCAGGTGGAAAGGTTCGAACTTACAACAACTTTCACTTATTCTTCACCAGACCACATTATCTTTCCATCACCTTACCATGTCTTACGACGACTATTGTCTTGAAACGACAACCCGACAGCTCAGCGCTGAGCTTGGGCTGAACTCTGTGCAGGTTCCCCAGCCCGTGGGAGACTCACATCGCTTGTGACGCCCTCCGACACGGTGCGCTTTCATTACTAATAAACATGGCGAACCACTCCCACCTCCTCCCTTCGTTTATGTCGCACAACAAGTGGTGACCGGGAGAACCCTACCTCCAACCGATGGTCCCGGTCCAGAACAGCAGTTATTTCGACATGGCCTCTTTTGAGGGACAGAGATCTGGTCCAAACGTGAGATCGAATTGTTACCCATTTTAGATTTCCAAGCTGACGTCGCCCCCAGTTCTCTAACCATCGCTCCTCGCAAGTCTCTCCACACTACAATTACTGGTGGGACGTGGTCACAGACCCCTCCTGTCTCCCAGTCTCGGTTTTCAGAAATCCCTACCACGCATCTCCACAGAATCCTATCCAAGTTCTTCGAGAAATCAACCCTAATCGCAGGCCGACGGGCCCGCACTTGACGTCTGGTTCCCTAGTTATTTCGCTGACGGCGGGGTACATCATGCAAGCATTATTTTGTCCGGCGATACAAGCTTGTGTCAGTGACGTCATCCAGCACAATACACCCATCAGATGAGTACCCTGGGAGGATACCAGCGATGCCGATATACCTTCCCTCGCCCGTGCACAGAGGTGCATCTATTGATCCGCGGTGGCGTTTCCTCCCACTCCCCCCGCCCCTCAGACTAGCCCGTCCAAGAAAGCAAAGATCGCTAGTCCTAGAAAGAAAGTCAGTACACCTAAAAAGCCTCCTACCCCCACACCTCATCCGCATGAGAGCCACGTCCCCGCAGTGCTGCACTGCCCATTCCCGGATTGTTTGCTCACGACCAGGAGCGTGGATGCGATGAGACGGCATATAGCTACCAAGAAGCATGCCGAGGACAGGAGACGTAGAAACTAAGTGGGAGGGCAGAGTTACTTGCAGGTAGTGGAAGTGTCAGTGTAGTGTTTGATTCCATTTCTCTTCGTATGCCTCTATTCTCATTTATGCATCTATGCTTCTCGTTATTTGCACGCTTCTCACCCTATGATTTTTCTTATGGTCGTTTACCACTATGTTATGTTTTAATAATTTCAATATAATATCACCGTCATGCGATATACCGTCGTGCCAACCGACTTAAGTTAGTTGGCAATCGCAGAAACCCTTCACTGTAAAGTTACCCAGTCACCGAGACTGACGGGCCTGACAATTCAGAAAGAGGACCTCATCCATAGTCCTTTCATCCACACGCCGTAGTTCAATACCTCGGCCCCAACAACAAAAATAAGTTGTTATTATTTGAATCTGTGCCTTCGGGTCCATGATGTATCTGTATGATTTTCCGCCATTCGATCGTCCCCACCTGCACAAGAATGTAGCCAACAAGAGAAAAAGACGGAGGATGTTCGAGAAAGTCAGAAAGCTGTGGGATGGACCAGGCCTAGAGAGGAAAGACTCAGAGAACGATCCCTCGAATGCTTTTAATAATAGATGATACATACATACAGTAGCCAAGATTACACGACATTGAAATATTCCATATCAGGTTTATGGGCGTTATCAATCTAGTTCACATCTAGTAAGACGAGTAAACATACCCGGTTTCGAAGCGGGCCCAATACCAACCGGAAGACCTTCCGCATCCTCACCAAGCTCAATTTCGGGAGATGCCACCACCGGAGTTCACATGAATATACCATCATCAAGCAGATAGACCAAACACATATCCCTCTCGTCGACATCTTGCGGCAACAGCCAAAACGACTTGTGGGATACGCCCCGCAGACAGCAAGATTACCTTCCCCGAATATGGCAACGAGGTAATCCATGAGCCCAGCATCCGAAAGGTTTCTGTCGAATCCAGTCTTCAATTTGTTATATTCGGAAATGACGCTCACGGCTTGAGTTTCATCGATATCCGATGTGGAGAGTGTAATAAAACAAGATCAATCACCATCCGGGGTACGGCGTCGTTTCAAGTGATGCTTTTTTCAATGAAATCGGCTTAAAGTGAGGTCACGTACTACTTGAGGGACATGTTTGAGGACACAATGGATCCTGGCCCTTGGACATGAAAAAGTTTGCTTTCTCTACCAGCCCGCTGTGCAGGATTGCGTTATTCTAAACTTCCAAATTATCGATGTTAGCTTGGGCCAACTGTGAGTGGCGGTGCTAGAAGATGGCATAAAAGTGAGCGCTGCTGGTATAAGGAGAGCAGCGTTTTTTTTCCCCACCTCTGTTGTCTGAAGCTTCAAGTATATCTGTTGAAACTCGCCTTGTAGATCTTTCGTTTCTTCACCTTCTTGGTCTAAACCCGCCATGAAGTCTAAGGCCCCGTTCTGTAACTTTGATACGACAAGGTGTGAGAATGATTTCCCTGCCAAAATATGCGAGATCAATGTGACAAGCCCTGGATTTTGCGCCCATTTTGCCTCAATGTCGCATCAAATGATCTCGTATCAAAGTAACAGAACAGGGCCTAAGGTCGTCCCTACAGTTTCTGTAAACACCAAGGACTAAACACCAAGGACTGAGATCATCACTAAATTTCGGTAGCTATCATAACCGGTTACCGTTCCGGCGAATCGATTATAATCTGGTGAAACCGCAACAATCCTGGTGCAACGATTTCAGACGATTCTATAGCAATATATACCATAATATGGATAGCCCCTTTTTGATAATCGGGCTGCAATCGGGTAAAATAATCCTTTCGTGTTTTAATGTATAAAAATAATTATGCCTACTTGAAATTCGCCAAAATGAATCTGATGAGTTAAGGCAGGTTGTGAGCATTCCAGCTCTGTTTGTCGTTCTATACACTTGAACAATGACATGAAAATTTAATGAAATATGTATATTTGCTAACTAACAAGCAGTACAGATGATACATAGATTACGTTGAGCCTGCACACCCGCAACGTTGCACCTCACTGCCTGCTTTCCAAATCATACCACCTCCCCTCGAATGTCTTTAATACAACAAAGCGGGCCCTAGACGTCGAAACGTGATTGTGAGTACTTCACAAAGAGCACTTGACGAAGGTTGGGCATTGCACTTGAGGCCTTGAAGAACTGGAGACACACGTTTGAAGGCTTTGAAGTTAAGGGAGTAAAGGCCCGTGAGCTTGAAGGGAGGTGGCAAAGAGAACTTGAGGGAGATTGAGAGATACTTGAGGCTTGAAAGTTGAGAGTAATAACATCAGATACAAAGATGGGCCCAGACAAGGGAAGGAAGAAAGGATGGAATCGTCCCGTTTCAACAAGTTGAACCAATTTATAATCCTCGCGACCCTGTGACTGTGCCATGCACGCCGCACGGCCTTTGAAACCCTTCGCTATCCCGGGTAAGGCTTACGCGTCTACATACCTGGTTTGCTTGGCGCCCAGTGCAAATACCTTGTCAGTGGTCCAAAACCTTCGAGCTTGCTGTCGAACGACTTGGAGTCCAGTCGCGAGACTGTCAGACATCATGTTGCGTCGAATCTCATGCACGCAATGTACAGTTGCTTTGAACTTTGAAGTACATACCATGATCTTAATACTGTCCTATTTGTTTGTGCTAGTACTTAAGAGTACTGCTTAGTAGGGAGCTCGTAAGTGCATGCAAGTTAAACAGATCAGTATTGGGATTAGGATATTCGATAGTTGTCTGATCATCCTAGATAATTACCTACAGTTAAAACTTTGAGAAAATGATCATTGCGGGTTCAGAACTGATTGCAGGTTGACCATAATTATTCTTGTGGGTCATATTGAGATGCGAGTAAAGAGAATTATCAACCGTAGATTTTATTCATGAAAAATCTCGTGTAATGATTTGATGTGGATGAAATCTGGTAAAATCATTCCCAAGAGCTCATTTACAAATGTAATTTTAACCAATAATTTTTCTTAGGTTGTAAACGGTTATTATGCTGTGCAAGCACAGGTAATTATCTCTTGATCTTGCGATTCGTGAAATCTCAAATGACGTTTCCCCTGATTTAGTGATGATATCCGAGAGTTTTCGTTCTTTAGGATTTGTAGGGGGGATAAATGAAGAGGCAAGAAGAGGCACGAGGCAAAATAACACCGAGCCACGCCACAACTCGAGTGGATATCTTGGGTTCTTGGAGCATAATGCATATACTGTGTATCGGGGGTGAGATGGTGTGACCGTGACGTGGTCCCTTAGGAACGGTCGGGGCCCACCGTTGAAATAGGTCCATTGGGAAAGCCAACAATTATTGGAAGTTTATTGTCTACATACCACTTTCAGCCTTGTAGTGTTCGATGACCAGACGAATCACATCCCGAAATGCATGAATGTTACCCAAGCTCGCACTGAACACTTCTCTTGGCGCAACTCTTGCCTGAATCCGTCAATCACGAACGGAATATCATCAGGATTACTGCTAAAGCTTCTTCCCGATTGAAAAAGAGTTTTGTAAATCCTTGCCGATAATCTTGGTCCATGTGAGTCATCCATTGACCTATATTCACCTGTTAAAAAAGCTATACCCGAGTGCATATATGTTCAGAATGCCTACCACATCGTTGCTACAACACTACGGAATCCCATAAACAGCATGGCTGCGGCTAAGTGAACAGACTGGTCCGGATGAGATACGTCCCCCGTAGCAGTCTGACACGCCATCAAGATGGCTAGATATCCATTTTTTCAAGTTCATCTGTGCGAGATGTGCCACAGTGAGCTTGTCACGGCCAAGCAGAAATGAGCTCCGCAGTGGGTCATTTTCGTCTTGAATCCCATGGCAGGCTAGGTGGACAATGTTTGCCTCGGGGAAATGAGAAATGCACTGGGACATGCTGCTACTAGAGGAAAGGATATGGACATCTCCTAATGGTAAGCCTGGTGGAATCAGCTTCGCAGCAGTTTCGACCTCTTCTTGAGTGTCAGATAGACTGAGCTGACCATCGACATCAGGAGACGCAATGAGGAGGACTCTGGGCTGGCTGCGTTTGAGAACTTGAAAGTGCTTCCTTACTGAAATGAGGGCTTCCAGAGTAGGTGTGTACGATGAAACCACATAGTCTGATACATCTTCTGCTCTAGTTATAGGAGTATACGTTCCTGCTGCATGTATGGGAAGAAACCCAAAGATTCCTGTCGGGCACCACCAAAGTCTTGGTCGTTGACGCCCTTGCTTCTTCTGATGAAACAGTGAGAATCTGCCGCAAAGATATGACAAGCATACACACCGTAAGCTTTAAGTTGTTTAGCACTGGCTTCACAATATATTCATACAGCCATGATAAGACCTCCAAAAAGTCTCGATCTTCAGACGTTTGTTTTGGCACTCCGGACTTGATGACTGGCTTTAGCCTTGAAACATTGTTAATTGTAGGCCCAGTTTGATACCCCAGCTTTTGCGTCAATTCTATCAGCTTAACCATGTTCACCTTGGCCTTGTCAAATACAATCTGACAAGGAGCAACTTTATAGCCAGGTATAACAAGGGCACATGTCATGCTAGCCGCAGCAATAAGAAGGACAACTGGCCCTTCCTTTGCGGCAAAAGATAATTCGCTGTATGTCCTATCCTGAAGAAAGTTGGAGAATCCCCGATACCTCCGAGCTTCATCGACATAGCCAAAAAACCTATAAGCTAATTTCCGTCTGTACTGCTCTGCCTCTTCAGTTACCGAGGATTTTGTTTCTCTAGCACTTCCAGCGCTATAGTAGGATGTGACGGGAAGCACAACAAGCTCACTTGCTGTTTTCTCGAGTTTGAGTTGAAGGGAGTTGGGTAGGCCACTAAAATCGGAACGCACTCTTAGATGTTGAGTCCATAATTGTGCTCGTCCCCGTTCAAGAAACTCCACTGCAGTTGGCGTCTTTCCAATTGATACCGCAACGGTACACGCATCTGATGCAGCGCCTTCTGTGAGCCTCAGCAGACTTAGCCGTTGGAGAAGCCCTAAGCCAACATATGCCACACATGGTATTAAGCTAACACAGACATTGCAGAAGTTGTGTAATGCAGTCTGGTATCCCTCAATACCTCCATGTTCGGTGTCTGTGGCAGTAGGAACACAGTGTGATATTACAGCAAGCGCACGTAGTGCAGCAATTACATTGGTGTAATTGCTACCCCGCTCGCGAAGATAGAACGAAGGAGATGTGTTGAGGCCAAACGTAGCTATCCCGAGACAGATGGCTCCGCTAGACAGGTCCTGTGACGATGTAGTGATGCGGTATCGCATGGAAAGCATAACAGCAAGCTGTAGACTGTAAGGTATGTATGGTACAAGGAAATCCCGCGCGTTGTTATGATTGCGTGACTTGGTAATAGCTTCACCTACACCCATGAGAGCGGTGAAGCCGGTATTGACTTGCGTGAGAGGAGTTAATAGTGTTATTGCTTCATCGAGGTGTTGAATTTCTGAAGATTGGGAAAACCATTCTGTTAGCGCATCGGCAAGGCTCGAAATTGCTCTTCTGTTGTCGACACTTTCGAAAGCATGATCAGTGAAGAATATGCCGGGGTTGTTGGTAAAGTGGGTATGAGCTGATCTAGCGAGGTTGACTGCTCCTTCCAAGTCAGGGAACTTCTCGCGACGTGACAGTATGAGGAGGGCATTGACTAGATGGACTTGAGCCGATGCAACGTGCAGGGATTCTTCTGAGCTCAATGGATGCTGGCTGTTTATAAGGCTCAGTGATTCTTTGTGACAGCTAATACAGTCTAGTATGTCTTGGTGATTACGGAACGCTCGATAACGTTGTCCGAGGACAAGAGCTTTGTTCTGCAACAAGATAAAGTGAGGTATATCTGTCCAGAGCTGGATCACAAATAATCAGTAACTGAAAGAACTCCGTCATCAACCAGCACCGACCAATATGATAGAACCCTTTTTTGAGTCGGTATTTGCACTCGCGTTCACAGCATTGACGATGAGCTGCAGACACTCCTCAAGATCCTCAATCAAGTAAAGATGTCCAAACCGCAGGTATAGACAACGCGCAAGGGCAACTTGAACATGGGTTGAGCTCGGAGAAACATGAAAAGCATCGCGGAACAGAAGGATTGCTTCATTCAAAGGTTGAATGGAGCCTTGTCCCAGGATTGTACCTGGGGAGTATTGTCGGAGGTATCGTTCACCCGAAGATACCCGGAGCTTTAATCCCAAGTCAAACGGAAGTATACGACTAATCTCACGAGCTTCCTGATTCTCGTTTGCTGGATATAGCTGTGGAAAGTGAGAATATGTACCATTTGGATGAGATTGTTACACACTGTTTTGAATATCTTGGCTGCCACGGAAGTCTTCTCGATACCATTGACCTGTTCATTCGTTAACTCGCCAGCTAATACTGATGACGTGTCCGACACCAATCCTCTTGTTGCGTCGTCGTTTGGTGGAAGTATCACAGGAGCATCCAAATAGAGCGTTAACATAATGAGTAAATCCGAGAAACGTAGTCCACAGCTGGGAACTGAAGTACTGAGGGCCTGAGAGATGAAATCGATGAAAGTAAATTAAATGTCGAAAGCTGGCATTAGCGCTTGCACTCATTCATCAATGCATCGCCTTCGGGCGTGACCCCAATGATTGCAAGCATCTAATCAACAAGGCAACAAGGCGCTGCTTGCCATCGTTTAACTGTGAGGGGATTAGCGAACATGGCAGTCATCTGTGAATGGGTTTTGTTCGGGCGTTTCCCGTTTACGAGGGCATAGAAGGGAGAGAAATGTGAACACAGCAAATTTGGAGACTCGAGAGCAGTAGCAATGGGTCTGCAAGACTCGTACTACTTTGTCATAGCTAAGGACGCAGTCAAGGAAGGGTACGGGTAGGTATGAAGGTAAAGAGCTGAGAGCCTGTGAGAGGCATGATACCGGTAGGAGATGAATTCCCCACTTTGGTCTAAGATTGTCCTTTCAGTGTTGTTAACGTCGAGGACTGGGATATCCAAGAGTTTTTGTTCTTTTACGATTTGTATGAAGGATGGATGAAAGACGCAAGACGCAAAATAGCCCATAACCATGCTCTGCTGGGTCATACGTATGCTGTCGCCACATCTCGAGTCAACAAGCATCGATATCTTGGATTTTTGGATGAGCTGTGAATAAGGAGGGGATGCAAAGACAATGAGATTGGTCCGTCGTTGGTGCTGGTGCTGGGGAAAAACTGGGGAAGTGTGCCTCCCAAGTCAACCCGCAATCTTCAAGTCAACTTGACAACACAAATTCTCCATAGCCTTGAATTTTACCCTCTTATACCGCGAGGATGTACCGAACGTTCCAGAACGCTAGGCCAAAGCCTAAATCCAAGTTTGTTATCAAAGCCTGTAAGTATAACTGGAACTTTGAAGTCCTCCCTACATCAACTGTATTATCCGAATCCATGCGCATTCGGAAAATCAACAACTTTGTTGTGTATTCCACATACGTACTGGTCTACACATTCTTCTAGATTACTCCACAGCTCACTGCAGCAGCACAACATTCAGGTGACACGGCACCGGGAGTCTGACCGGTTATCGCAAATTTTCTCTGTGCGTAGTACACCTCGATTAGTATGCTAGAGACAGGTACAGTGTACGGTACAGTCGTACCATCCTTCTGTTTGCCGCGTCGAGCACGTTACAGCTATATTCATAAGCTATACTGAGGCGCGTAAGCCAGGCCCGTAGTCCTGAATGACTCAAGAGATCGAGTGTTTGACCGAAGATTTGGGCGAGCCTCAGTGATGCTCCGAGTATTGGACGATATGGGAGCTAAAGTTGCCACTGTATCTTGTTCGGAAGGATTATAGCTGAGGTACTAGAATTTGGATAAATCATCAGATAAACACGGTAATAGACGGCAGCGACATACCTATGAATACCCCGTTTCCAAAACCCGTGACTTGAGCAGAGTATTTCCTGATATTCGAGATGACCAGACGAATCTGCGTGGGTGACTTGCTCGGACGTTCAACGTTGACCTGGCAGTGGTGGGAGAGTGGTGGGAGAGTCTCTGGGCCACAGAGATGAGTCGACCGGAATGAAAAACGGTGGAAAATGATGAAGAAGGTGTTGTGCGGACAAATGTAAGTATGAGCAAAAGACCGTATCGGTATATCTCCCCAGCGGTCGATTGGTTGAGAGGAAAACCGAAACCGAAAGGTCGGATTGAGTACTGTGTACTAGTACCTCGCTACCAATCTAGCGTATCCGACAGGCTCAAAAACCCTCAACGTTGATCTGATAGGGGAGCTTCTGGACCACGAAGATGAGGGTGTTGTGCGGTCAAGAGTATTGATATATCTCCAGCTGGTCAAGCAATACAAAGGAAAACCGATAACGGAAGGTAGCTGAGATGAGGAATTTTCCATCCAGTTTTCCGGTCGTCAACTGACGATGGAGTGCTTCGCACTACGCCTCTACCAATCCACCTGTAACAGACGACCCAAAAACCCAAAAGCTAAAACGCTTCGGCTGTCGCCTAACGTCAATGACAATAAGTGGCATCATTGCGTTGTTTGGGGGCGCTATAACGGCAAATATGTTCAGAGAATGGTGGTCTCTAGAGGAGAAAACAGGAATGGGATAGTGAACAACGGAGTAAATGGCGATAGGAATGGAAGAGGTAACGTTATGGCGGAGAGAGGCTGGAGGGGCTGGAAAGACCGGAGTGAGATTATAAGGAGGAAAGGATGATCGATGATCGTTGACCAACGAACGCACGGAAATATGAGAAGCTGGGAAAACATGGATGGGCCAGTTTCACCAAACCGCTCCAGCTGAAGCGCTGAAGCTTGAGGAAGAGAGATGGAGCCAAACGCAAAAGTTAGCTGGCGCTGCTTGCTGCTGCTGGCCATGCATCCATGTCCTACGATTTATGGCACGTACAAGTCACACGGAAAACATCAACGGAGGCAAGGATTCGCTATGGGACGTGACAACCCTTTCATCCAGATTCCGGAATCCTGTCCATCAACTGAGGTTCTACCGGTATCAACATTCGACGGTCCAAAAGCCAAAGCCCAAGGGTTCCAACGTTCCTACGCCGCAACAGGAATGCATCTCTGACAAGCAGCAGTATCGCCGGTAGTATCTGGGATCGACGGAGAGGAGCATACACATTCAAATGTGTTCATGGGAATCGAAACAGCAGACGCTAGATATAGCACGAATCAGAATAAAACGATAAAGGAGCAGTTTGGACGTACTTGTAAGACCAACACGACAACCGATGGTGCCGAAAGGTAGTCGACCCTCGAGAAGAAGAAAAGGTGTGTCCGAGTCATAGATGTCGATGAGGCCTTGAGGCCTTTAGGACAGCTCAGGGGTAAGGCTAAATCGCTAATGCTGCATAGATAGTAGATGTGTTGTTGTATTGAAAGTGGAGGATGTCGATGAGTGTAGAGAAAAAAGTAGAGAAAAAAGTAGCGAAAAAAGTAGCGCCCAAGCGAGTCTGCGGTACGGCCCGTCAAAACCGGAAGATAGCGGACTTGGTTCACGATATCTCGCCCACACTCAAAGTCGACTATCTACGCTTTCTGGGCTTCTTGCCTCTTTTTTCTTAATATCATCCACAATCTTGGTCTCCCAATTGCGCCAAGGCACATCGAATTCCTGAAATATATGCACATCCGGGGTGTGAAATCCGATTCAAGTGCAGTTCGAGTGAAAGTCTGGTTCTTCACATCATGATCAGAGCATTCATTCCTAGTAAGGTCTACAGGGATTCGTGTAAATGTGGCCAAAGGGAATAAGTGCGGATACGTGTAAAGGATCCAGGTAAAGAACAAGGTGATGTCGCAGGATTGCACGCCAGTGGATAGTAGAAGACGCGATAAAAAGAGAATGATACAAGAGCTATAGCATATGCCTATGAGATTCGATTAGAAATAAGCAACATGACACGAAACAGAATGCACTTTGACCCGCAACTGTGTCGATAAACTCCACAGCATGATACCGGGCATCCCAGACGCAGTAATTACGCGAAACGGGGAGAGAAGTACTGCCAGCTGTGGAACACCACGCGCATGTCGAAAATCGATCTTGTTCAGAACGCCGGTGCTGATGGTCATACCACAGTACAGAGTATTTTCTAGGCGTTGGCCAATTTGAGATGGGTTTCTGAGTGCATGTAGAAGGATAACGCGGTAATGGCCTTTCCCATTGTATAGAGAAATCACGGAAATTGCTAGTAGGGATACTTATAATCATGTTTGATAATTTCATAGGTAATGTATAGCACCGGGGATGTCCATATCCTCTGATCGAACGGCGGTGAGATCCATAGAATCACTATTACCCGTCAAAGGAACTTGAACTATAACATTGTTACACCTGAGATCTCCTGAGATCTTGAGAAACTACCATGACACATGAATATTTTTCACCCGCAGTATTATCCTCAGCCATACAATAACTTTCATATTGAGACAGGTACAAAAAGTGTGAATGGCTTGTAAGCGTAATGGCTTAATCCAGTGATGGAAGCGAAGCTTGTTACAGGGTTATCGAGGAGACCGCCCAACAAAGTCCAGCTAAGTCCCTATTCTCAAACTCTTCTGAGATGTGGCCACTTCAACAATCCTTTTACTACCTAGGTCTCATTCCATCGCTCGGAACCCTACTTCCACCACAACCACAACTCACCAGTTTATCACGCGAACGACTACCTCTTCATCTAGCTAGTAGCGGCGGACTGGCACACCCGCTCTATTTGGCTTGCAGGAAGAGTTTACGGGGATTATCAGAGGGAAAGGGCAACGCGGCACAACCCTAGCAAACCTCGATGAAACCAACATAAGTAGCTCTTCATTCACAGAAAACCAGTAAAACTGGCATTTTACATTACAATCCTTTTACTTTACTTATTTCAGTCTGGTCCCTCGGGGTTTCATAGCCTTAGTCCTTCTAGGCTAGACATGAATATAAACTTGTAATTTAATAAACTTGTAAGGTAATGTTGCGCTATCCCAGATTCAAGGCGTTTGTTGCACATAGTATTCTGAGCAGCCTGGTAGGTTCTTCACCGATCGAAAGAGAAGCCGGGTTTGAGAAGTTGTAATATTTGAATGAAATATGGTAGCGCGATGTACGACAGTGGAATAAGCTGTTCGGATGAAAAAAGTGTATGCTGTTCACGAGCACGTTCAATCTTGCCAAAAGGACAGTAGAGCATATTATCCACTTGTATTATCAGCAGGTTATCTCCAACAGATTTTCCACTACGCAGTGATACGAGATAGTAGAACAATCTTCATTTTCCTTGTTAATTGGGTAGGTGTATTATAATTATTATATAGCCAATGGACGTCGACCACTAAGTATGTCGGTAGTAAGTTGAAACAAGTTCAAGAAACATCATTCAATGTCTTTGTAAAAGTACTAGGTCTACAACATTCTCCCAGGCTGAATACTCTGGGTGTTCGTCGGCATCTCCCACGTGTTACCTTCTCTCGAAGTAGTGGCGGGCTCTAATGAGGGGCAGAGCCCTGAGTAATCTCTAGGTTTGGGTCCGGCGCTCAACGTTCAGTACTCCGAACTTCTAAAGTAATTATAAGTATTGGGACTCAAAGATTGGGCTCTTCGATCATTGTAGAAGCCTGCACACTGTGCGATTCCCTTCAGGCCAAACACCCCTCGGATTACTGAGCCGGAGACAACTGTACCAATGAAACATTAAATTTATCGATTCTATAAACAAGATTAGTATATATCGATCTGGTGAAACCATTTTGTGAATTGTATTTCTACAGAGAGAATTGTATATACCTGCTATATGTAGTATCAACTTGGAGAAAGTAAAAAATGAAATGCAAAGGCAACAAAACAACATTCGAAGTAAGCTAAGAGTGAGATAGGTATATCAGCCTTTAGAGAGAGATCAACCTACTATACTTAGTGCAAAGAGCCTTCCAGAAGCAGCTGGAGCATACTGTACTTACATGTAGGGAGGCAATGGTATCGGTCACGGAGGCCCCATTGCCTTGCCAAAATACCGTGATGTCACGGTATAATTTGCGCCGATTGCTAACTCTAGACCATGACGTCCAAAATTCAATAAAAAATTCAATAAAAATCTAATAAAAATTGAAAGCGTGCTGTACAGCTGGTCTACAAAGACAGAGTAGGTAAATTTCTTGTCTGGGACCATAGATTACCCTCGTCAAACATCTTAATTATTACCTCGAGTCTGGCCCCTCGTTCTTTGAAATGAATCACACCATCTCTGCTTTGTCCAAGGCAGACTTCGAGGCATCGCGAAACTGCACCAAAAATTCCTCGTTCTTCAATATCATCCGTAGACAAGCTAAAATGGTAGGAAGATTGGTCGGCTGGTGGATCTAGAGGGAATGTTGGAGGGAGATGTTGTAAATATGTCCGGAGAAGTTCAAGCTTTTCGATTAAATGCTGTGGAGGCCCAGTTGTAGGCGTCGCAGGTTCAGTAGGCCTCATCGTGATAGTAGGAATAGTGAAGCTCAAAAAATCATAATTCTCAAACAAACTGAACTCCCGATTGTTGTGAAATGATACAATGACCTCCAGGAAGTTTTCCTTGACAATGGACAGGCTCATTTGTCACGGTGAAATGGAGTCTCATTGCTATCTCTGGACCGTGACGGGTCACATGATCATTGCCTCCCTACATGTAAGTACAGTAGTGGCCTGGGTTTGCGCATGACGGACACTAGCCGCAATAATCTCGCGTTCCATCATAATCTCCGCCCTCTGTCGGAAATGCGAGATAGCAGAAACACGAACCTCTTTCAAGTACTGCTCGGTATGTTTGTCGCATGTATTAATGATTTGGTCTCGGATTGGACTAAAGATGAAATCGAGCTCTTTCACAATACTCTCATCGCCAGTCTCGTCGAGAGCATTCTCGGCCAATTCGATCGCTGCGTGCGCAGCTGTCAAAGCTGTCTGTGCAGCTATCAAAGATGTCTTCGCTTCTGTCAAAACCGCTCTGGCATTATCAGCGACTTTGTCATTCCCTTTGTTGATTATCGTGGTCACTTGCGTCCTGACTTGGTCAAACATAGCTTGCCCGATATAGTTCTTTGCCGACACAAAAGACTCCTTTACCTCTTCCGCAACATAATCGGAGGTTTTTATAGCGAGATCATCGAAAGCTGATTCGAAAACCGGCACATACATTTTGCCGTGCAGCCGGTGCGTGGTGCGTGCAAGTGCGTGCGTGTCAACTGGGCCAAGTTCACTTCATTGTGTAAACTTATTTCTACTATAGAATTTACTAGCCTTTCTTGAGCCTTTCTTTTACTTCTGTCCCCAAAGCTGCAACTTGGATTGTACACTTAAAGATAAGTAGTGTAAGTATCATCAACATAAGTAAATTGACCTGCACTAGGCACATAGGAGGCTGCCTGATAAGGCAAGATTAGTGTAGAGGTGTAGAGGTGTATGTACAGGTTCCAATGTCTAAAAAAAACACAAACATTGCTGAAAAGACCCACAACATTTGCACGCACGCACCATCACTTGCACGCATCCGCCATCACTTGCACGCACCCGCCATCACTTGCACGCACCTGCCATCATCATTTTGCGGGTGCGTGCAAGTGATGCGGGGTGCGTGCATAGTGCGTGCGAGGGTGCATGGAAGTGGTGCCGGGTGCGTGCCGGTGCGTGCAAGTGATGCGTATAATGATTGTGCATCCAAGCCTCGATATTACTACTAATTAGGTCGAATTTGTGTAGAATTACCTCTTTGGGCCAATTGGCCAAAAGTTCATCAATATGACACCTCAACATCACAACACTTGTTTGATATAGACATGCCAAGCCGGGTGGGTTGTGGCATTGATGCAGCAATGAATAGTCGTTAATCCCTCACACTGCCAATAATTCGGCTAATATCGTGAGTTAAATACTATAAGAAGTCTGGCCGTACAGTGCGCATTACAAAGTTTTGTGCAGCCACGCTTTCCTAGCGTGACTACCGGCAGACTTTCGCTGTGCCAGTAACTGTTGCTTCCGCCTCTCAGCATGTTGCGCCTATCTTGTTACCCAAGGTCAAGTACTTTCGTCGCATAGGTGCTTGTTCATTCAGAGTTTTATAAAGAAGTTTTTTCCTGACGTATTTACATACAAGAACAAATACTACACAGGCACTGCTTCACCGTTGGCACCTGTATGTCTTTTCTTTCATGTCACACCATCCTTTCGCTGCTTCCATTTCCTCTCCTTTGCATGAATGACTTCTCTGTTCGCATCTGAGACCGCATATGAGTTTATAATGAAAGCAGGTACCCAGAGGAAATTGGACATTGGGCATGCTTGAGATGCATAGAGCTATGGGCCAAGGATCTCGGATACTGCTTGTGCCGCTCGACGCAGCCTAGGTGATATCAACATGCACCTAAGAAGCCTTATACTTGCACACCCGCCTGTACTACTCAGTAGATTGGCATATGTATTTCTGACAGGACCTCGGTTTCAGCAAAGACAGTGGATTTTCAGACTTTTTCTTTATTCTCAAAGCAATTCGTGCAAATCTAGTTGGAGGAAGATCATCAAATATAGATGCTTTGTTGCCAGATTCTACACTGACAATTCGCTGAGACCGTTTGCGTTAGAGTACAACTTTGAGCCTCCCTGGAAAGTTTTCGCTTATTGCTTCGAAAGATTACCCAAAAAAAACTGTAAACACAAAGTCAAAGGTACTACAGCGAACGTAGAACTATCTTATTTTGAAGCAAGAAGATCCATGGGAACTTTCGTAAGAACACCCGCCCGTTCGCGTCGGGATGCATAACTTTACCCGCCATTGAGCTTCCTTAGGTACCATAGCCATTAAATACAGGCGCATTATGTTAAATAGATGAATAAGTGTACTTCTTACCTCGCTGTAAAGTAATTTTTTTGGAACCTCCAGCTAGAACGTCTCTGCTCGTTGGGGGGGCAAATAAGTAGATGCACCTCAGAACCATTCCTTCAAGACAGATGAAAGTGTAAATAGAGTATCAGAAGCATATTTTTTATTCGTTGTCAAATCCAACTTTGCTAAGCACCACATGGGAATGTTGCGTGAGTAGTGGTCTCGAAAGGTTGTAGAAATTAAGTTTTCGGGGGCATTTTCCAGCGATCAAATGCGCCTATAGAAGATATTGTGGTGCACGAAGTATTGCCTCATGTATATCTACAATATAGTGCTCTTTTATTTTTTGGTCAATTTTTTTGGCTGGTAGATGCAGTGAAGATAAGTAACTTTCGAAGCTGGAGTTTGTCTTGAACCTCGAACAAGCTCTAACTCTTTGGCATTCAGTTCGATGCAGATAAAAGTACCTATACGGGCTAATTACATATAATACAACATACTCATGCTGCGAGAATAGTAAAAAATGTTATGGATCAAGTGTCCTCAATGTTTCTAGCAGTGGACTCGAACTTCGGGATTGCGGGCCATGGCCTGTTTTATAAACCTCGAGTACAAAATTTGTGCTTCCAGCTTATAGTACAACAAGTTGTGATATAAACAACAACTAAGTTACATTTCCTGGACTATGCATGTTGTCTAAGTTCTTAAGAGTACGGAACAAGCCCAATCCCATCTCCCAATGGCAAGCTTTTCCTTAAGCCTCCTCAGCTGTTCTCGCAGCCTTGTCCTTACCTTTGGTCTGAAGCCCGTGGTCCACCCAGCGAAAGTTCCTGCCGAATGAGTATTGTGTGAATGAGTGCCGCTACCTACGGAAGTGCTATGATGTCAACAGACTCCGGCACGAGCTACCCCAACATTGAGCTGCCCAGGCGGCTGCTTGGCAGTGAAATGCTTGTTAGATGTCCGCTTTGACTGCACAAAGTACTCACCCAGGCCGCACCTTGATAACTTATTAACTAGTGAGCCTCCAATGTTGGTGCGTGTTTACCTCTGATGCCTTCATCCAGCATTCCAACATAAGACGTTGGGGCGTCAGTGAGAATGTGAATTGGAAAGCTGCGTTGTTCAAAACAAAACATTGACCAGGATTCTGGCACGCAGAGATGTTGTCAGCAGTCTTCAGTAGTGCCTCTTGTCTCCGCCTCTTCAACACTTCTTACCTTCCCTTGCAGCTCCTTTCGGGACAAGCCTTCCGGTGCCTTGACGCTGGTCTGATGGGAATGAACAAGGGAGTAGTGGAGGCTAAAAGAGCGGTGAGGATAGAGGTGATGAGTGAGCCAAAGATGGAAGTGGCGGAAAGGAAGATCCAGAGTCGACATCTTCATTGTCCAAGTACTTGAAAGAGCCTTTTATCTTCGATAGCTTGGGAAAGAGGCGCCGAGGCCTGAGGAGAAGTGGAGTTTGCTCTGGGACGCATAGGCCGAGGCTGCCAAGGTTGAGAAATGTAACTGATCAGAGGAAGCGACACGTCAAGGTAAAACTTGCGTTCGCAGCCCTGCTCTCATATTCCAGGTATGTAGGTACAGAAGAGAGGCAGTATCTCTACGTGTCTCTGAAGAGCAAAAAAAAAAAAAAATGCCCACAAACGCGCCCCCAAGGTCAATAACGTGAAGGCTCTTCCTATCTTTTCGAATTTCCGTTGCGCGAATACTCAAAAGGAGCAGGAGAGCCTCGCTAATTGCATCCAATGCAGCGATTGCAAAGAAGTGAAACAAAGAAGAAAGAGGCTCACCGCTGGGCAATTTGAATTTGGTTCATGGTTCGAAGTTGCGTTCGTCTCTTAAGCGCGATGCCGATGGCGGGATTGCTGTTTTGCTGGTCATATGATGTCCTTCTTTATATGTATTTAGCTCACAGTATTGGCCGAATTATTGGCAGTATGAGGGAATTAGGCTAGTTGATTGCTACATCAATGCCACACCCCACCCCGCTTGGCATGCCTATATTGACTAAGTGTTGTGATGTTGAGGTGCAATATGAAGTTGATAATGTTAGTATATATTACAAAAAATACATATTTCGGGCTGAAAAAACTATATATGTGCACGCACCACGCACCGGCTGCACAGCAAAATCACCTAGCCCTTCAAAAACTGATCTCCCTTGATGCGTCTTGACCGCCGCCGCAGCTCCAACTGAATCAACTTCAGTGACAACTAAATAAGACAGCAGATCTGAGATGAGCATTCTTCAAGGTAAAGAGTAAAGTGAGAACAAGCCTTTGAACTTCAGCCAACGAGCTTCGCTCAATAGATCCCTCATTTCCCCTCCGGATGCAGTGTAGCCCACCTTGGCGACAAATTCCCCCCCCAGCTACCTGGAGGTATCGCCTGAGGTCTAAAGTGTCCCCCACACCATCGATGGTCGCACAAAGGTGGAATTTTTCGATCCTGGGCTTTTCACACTTTGAATAGAATCCCGTGCCTCCCCAGACAAATTTTCCGTTGATGACACCAATGTAGGAGTCAAGGTCCAGCCGTAAATTGGCGGTGTGAGTTTCCTCTCCAGATTTTCGGCCTTCAGCACAAATGAATGATCCTTCCAACCTCATCATGGTGCCTACGCTGAACTCGAGGTAAGATGAGGAATACTGTTCGGAAGACGTCACAGAGTTGCTAAAAGCATAATTAATATATCACTATTACATTACAATCTTCATATGAGGCTTACAATGAGATGTTCTGTCGCTCTAGGTACGATTGATATGAATATTCATCTTTCTCCATGTATATCGGAGGAGGAGTGAGTGGCGGTGTATTACCCCTTCTGCCAACGTAGTACTAGATGAGCGTCAATCAAATCACAAGTAACTTAACAGGAACTCACCAAGGACTTTGCTTAAGATATATACCAATCGACCGTCTTTAACATCAATGTTCGTGCTAAGGTCAATCTGCACTAGATTCGATTTGCCGTTGTGCTGTAGATCTCCCCTGAAGAAAATGATTAGGATGAAGTAAATTATGAGGAATTGTGGGGAGGAAGACTACGTACTGAAGCACTGATCCATTAACAACAGTGGTATTCCTCGCAGCCGACACACCGCCGGTGCCATCCCACTCAAATCTGCCATTGGCCGCGCCCAAAATTGAGTCTAGGTTCAAAGTGAGGGATTCGATCTGGCCGCTTTCGTTCCGATATTTAACGACCAGATTTGAACTAACGATACGAGCATCCGAGATAGAGGGGGGGAAAGGCATATTTCTGGACAAAGTCGGTGAGCCAATAGCTTTTGAAGGGGGGTAAAAAATCAAGATGACTTGCCAAGTAGGTTAGGGTGTAATAGATCTGTGGGGAAGCGGCTAAGAAAATAACTCTCTTTTATAACTTTCTTGTATGTAGCACAGTACTTGAAAATAGCACAACACACGTAAACTTGTCCATTTGAACTGCCGAAAATGTACGATAAGCTTCAGCCAGTTGCTAAATTGTCCTGGCCTGGAGTGCCCACATTGCACAGCACCCTCGATAGGACAAGTCCAGGTGACCAGTGTCTGGTGGGAAATTGAAATCGACGGCCAAGTATCGATTTAAGAAATTAAACCACGAATGAGCTTGTGCATATGAGATGAGGAAGTATTTACTGCTGTAGCGCTCGATGATTTCCAAGTGGAATGCTTTGAGGATCGGATCTCCAGCGGCATACCATGCTGTAGCCTCGTTCTCAAGGGTGATGTTACTACTCAATGTAAGCTATTCCAACGCGGGATTGCCAAAAAGTTTGAGATGTACTTTCGGAGCTCATATTTGCCGCTACACAACCTTGAAGCAAGCTCATGTGGAATTTTAATGGAAATCAACGAGCGTTTATCTGTTCACGGGGTTCCGTTAGTTGTATCATAACACTATCGACCGCGAAAGCCGGGGAGGAAGAAAGTCACTTCTCTGGCATGGTCCCGGGCCTGCCAAACGCTGGCATATATATGTCGAACGGAAGATTTTGCTATTGATATTTTGCTATTGCAAGATGCAAATGGAAGAGGGAGACAACATTAAAGCGTAAACTTGCTCAACGAGACTTCCATGGTGGTAATGCAACTAAAAGACATATCAAATGTTTGTTTTGGCTGAGGCAGTTCTATACAGGACATGGGATGCAAAAACAGACAAGTATGTGTAACTGCGTATTCAATGGAAAGGTCCCAGAACATGATTACCGTGGGGGTTGCGGATTATGCGGATAGTGTCCGAACTTTCGAGAGATGAGTGCAACAGAGACTCATCAGTACACCGATGAAGGTGGAAATCAGTTTGGTGCAAGTTTTTTGAGACTCTGAGCAAGGATGTATCTTTGTCAAAGATTTAGTCTGGGGATGGGATAACTCCTCTATACTAGTTCAAGTGCGGCTACCACAGGCTAGGTGTAGTAGTCAATATGATTCTGAATCTGACATACTAGAACAGCAGAAATGTTAAGGGCTGACATTGGCGCTTGCACTCATCATTGCCTTCCATGACCCCAATATTGCAAGTGTCTAATCCTCAAGGCGCCATTTTGCTTGCCATCGTTTATTTAATTGTAGGCTGAGAGGATTCGTGAACATAGGACTCTCCTAACCGTCTGGCTTAACCCAGAGATGTGGTAGAGCTGAAGACTGCTCATTTAATGATATGATTTTGACAGGGCATCCCTCGTCACGGTCCAGTTTGTGGATGGATAGGATGAACTCGTGTCATTGTTGTCTGCAATGCGTAGACTAAGTTCGCGAAAGGTGTGGAGTGATTTTTTGTCTGGCCATACAAGTTATGCGTTTGGTTCACACGCATAATGCACCGCGGTCCAGGTGAGATGACAGTGGAGTCGGACATGACAATGGGTTCTGACATCGGCCCATTGTTGGCGCCGGTGGGGACAAACCGGGGAGGAGTGCTTTCTAATTCCATCCACAACCATCAAGTCGGCTTTACAACACAAGCGGTGTCATTCACGAACTTCTGAATTCTTCAAAGCTTTGAATTTTACCCTCTTGTACCGTGTGGGTGTATCAAACATTCCAGAACTCCGGGTCAAAGTATAAATCCAAGTTTGTTATCGAAGTCTGTAATTATAGCTAGCTAGAACTTTGAAGTTCATGCACATTCAGAAAATCAACGAACACGGGAACTTTATTGTCTATTCACATACGCACTGGTGTACTTACAGCCTTTGAAATTACTTCACAGTTCATCGGTTTGCTGCAACAGCGCAACGTCCAGGTTCTGGCACTGGAAGTCTGAGCGGTTTCCCTCTGTGCGTAGTACACGACTTGCTTAGCACTAGCATAGACAGGCGCCCAGCGTCAGTACCTCCTTCCATTCTCCACATCAAGCGCACTACACCTAGAATCATAAGCAAGACAGAGGCGCTTCGGCCAGATCCGTAGTCTTGAATGATAACAGTACCCGATAAATTGAGTATTTGACTGAAGATTTGGGTGAGCCTTGGTGATGCTTCGATTATCGTTCCAATATGAGAGTAGATACAGCCGACAGGGTGCCACGCCGACTTTCGCAATTATAGAGAACAATCGATGCTGAGGTACTTGAAGTTGTATAGAGCAACAGATAAACACGATAACAGACAGCAGTGATATAGATACCTATGAGGATCCCTTGTATACCATTCCCAAAACCCATGACTTGAGCGGAGTACCGTTGAAAATGGTGTTTGAGATGGCCATGAGTGGGTGACTTGCTGAGATGTTCAACATTGGCATGGTAGAAGAGCTTCTGTCCACAGAAATGAACTGACAGGAATCAAAAATGACGAAGAGGGTGTTGTGTGAACGTACGTATAACAGTATCGGTATATCTCCCTGAGCTAGAATCCAGGTTTCCGAAAATCAAATGAGGACTGAGCACCTTGCAACACGTCTTTACCAACCGAAAGCTGAGATGTTTCTGCTATCAATATCGTCGCATTGAGGATGACACCCGTGACAAGTAGTGGTGTCATTGTTCATTCGCAACAGGTGTTGTTCGGGGGGCGCTATGACCAGCGAATGTGTTCAGAGGATGGAGGTCACTGGAGAGAAAACAAAATGAAACATAAATGGAGAGTGAACAACAGAGTAGATGGCAATTGAGTATTGAATGTTGATATTGAACATGAATGCGTATTATGTGAAACAGAAGAGGGGAGGATGGCGGAGAGAGAGGATGGAAAGGTTGGAAAGGCCGGAGTGAGACCATAAGGGGACGTAACAATCGTCGACCAACGAACGCATGCAAGGAGGGGAAACTCGGAAAACCTCATGATAGACCAAGGTAGAACGGAAGCAACCTTCTTTCGCTGGATCTCAGGCCTCAAGGCCTCAAGCTTCAAGCTTCAAGCTGAAGGAAACAGACTGATCCAAACACAAGGGATAGCTAGCGCTGCGTGCTGCTGCTGGGTTCACCTATAATCGATAATCTACGATACGGGAAATGTCAATGAAAGCAGACACCCTCGAAAATTTGTCCTGACAGTTTTTTCATCCAGATTCCAGATTCCTAGTCTTCAACCGAGTACTGGTACTGAGTACTAGAGCTCGAGGCCTGAGCCTGGGCCTGAGGTATTGATATCCGACGCCCAAAAGCCCGGATGTTCCTGTTTGCTTGATGCGTCGCAGCATCAAGCATAACATCGCTGACAGTATCACCACCGAAGGAGAAGAGCAAATGTATATGTTAACGATCGCGGATGAATGAAAGAGGCGCAAAGTGACCAAGTCTTTAGCGTTGCAGCTGTGCAGCTTCAGGCCTCAGGACTCTCCGAGATGTGTCGACAGGAATTGAAACAGAAAAAGAGGGCATAGCAAACCCTAGATATAGCTTGAATCAGAGAAGCATAAAGAAGCGGGTTGGAAGAAAGAGCACTTACTTGCAAGCCTTCCAACATAAAATCTGATATCGAAATTTTGAAAGGTCGTTGAAACGTTGACTCTCGATAAGAAAAAAAGATGTCTGGAAGAACAGCTTCCCGTGCGAGTCATTGTGTTGACAAACAGGATGTCAATGGGCCTTGAAGCTTGAAGCTTGAGGACAATTTCAGGCCGCTGCATAGATGGTAGATGTGTTGTCATAGTGAAGGAAGAGAAACCAGGTGAGCTCCATGTCAATGACTGTCCGGAGAGAAAAAAGTAGCGCCTGGGCGTCTGCCATACAGTCCGTCCGCGTCAAGATCGCAACTGGTGTTCTATATCTGTGATTCTCCCAGAACAAATCCTCTGGATGTTTATCTCCCCCAGGCCACCATAACCTTCTCCCGGATGTAGTGGTGGGTTCTTGACGTGCGCAGGGGTCAGAGCCCTGGAGTACTAGTAATCTCTGACTACCTTAGTCCGGCGTTCAACGTTAACTCAACGTTCACGTTCAGTACTCAGTGTTACGTTCAGCGCTCAACGTCAACGCCCGACGCCCAGCTCTTGGACCATACCGGGTCCTTGTTCCCGAGGGACACTATTTGCTAGGCGAGTGAAACAGGCATCTCTGGGTATATGGGTTGTGGTTTTAATCAAGTTTCAATGAACCTCTTTGAAAGCTTCTCGTTCGGATCCAGTGGACCATCTATCTCCTGTCAATCCAGCGAACCTCTAACTAAGCATTGGCACTCAAATATTGAGCTCTTCACCTATTGTAAGACGCCTGTACGTGCGATTCCCTTTAGGCCAAGAAAAAGGCAAGAACCCGATTACTGAGCCGGATCGGAGACAACTTTCTGTACCTATACGTTCCTTTGACTAAATCAATTCTACAAACAAGATATATAAAACCATTTCGTGTATCGTGTGGCGTGAAATTCGAGAGAATTGTATATACCTGATATACTATGTAGTATCCAACAACTAGGAGAAGGTAAAAAAATGAAATGCAAAGACGACAAAACAACATTAGGAGTAAGCCAACAGCGAGATAGGTATTTCAGCCTTAAGAGATATCGACCATCCTACTATGTTTAGGGAAAAGTGCCTGACAGAAGCATCTCGAGCATGTGGGCCTGGGTTTGCGCACGACGGATACTAGCCGCAATAATCTCGCGTTCCATCATAATCTCCGCCCGCTGTCGGAAATGCGTGATAGCAGAAACACGAACCTCTTTCAAGTACTGCTCGGTACGTTCGTTGCATAATTGGATGATTTGCGCTCGTAGTGGTCCAAAGAGGGCATCGAGGGTTTCTATATCAGCGGTCGAGCCACTAGTCTGAGTGAGAGCGTTCTCGGTCAATACGATCGCTTCCTGCGCTTTTGTCAAAGCTGTCTGCGCTTCTGTCAAAGCTGTCGTCGCTTTTTCCAAAGCCTCTTTCGCATCAGAAGCCATTTTTTTCATTCCCTTTGTGGAGTATTGTGGTTATTTCCGTCTTGACATTGTCGAACAGAGCTGACGTGAGATACGCTTCTGCTGACTCAAAGGTTTCCTTTGCCTCTTCCGCAACATACTCGGAGGTTTTTGTAGCGAGTTCATCGAAGGTTGATTCAAAAACTGATTTCCCTTCATGCGTCTTAATGGCTTCGATAGCTCTGATTGAATCATGCTCGGTGACAACTAAATAAGAACAATGGATGAGCATTCTTCAATGCAAAGAGTAGAGTGAGAACGAGCCTTTGAACTTCAGCCAACGAGCTTCGCTCAATAAACTCCCCATTTCATCTCCGGATGCAGTGTAGCCCACCTTGGCGACAAATTTCCCCCCAATTACCTGGAGGTAGCGCCTGAGGTCTAAAGTGTCCGCCGTGCCGTTGATAGTCACACAAAGATAGAATTTTTCAATCCTGAGCTGTTCACACTTCGAATAGAATCCCGTGCGTCCCCAGATGAATTTGCCGTTGACAACACCAATGCAGGAGTCAAGGTCCAACCGTAAACTGGTGGTGTGGACTTCCTCTCCAGATTTTCGGGCTTCAGCACAAAGGAATGATCCTTCCAACCTCATCGTGGTGCCTACACTGAACTCGAGGTAAGACAAAGAATACTGTTCGGAAGAGGTCACAGAGTTGCTAAAGGCGTAATTAATATATCATTATATTATAATCTTTATATGAGGCTTACAATGAGATGTTCTGTCGCTTTAGGTACGATCGATACGAATATTCATCATTTCTTGTGTATACTGGAGGAGGGGTGGGGGGCGGTGTATTACCCCTTCTGCCAACGCAGATGAGCATCAATCAAATCACAAGTAACAGGAACTTACAAAGCAGGAGCAGAGGTCTGCGGGGTCTGCTGAGTAGTAGAGACTTGCGGCGATCCCTGCGGGTTATATACCAATTGACGGTTTCTGACTTCAATGTTCGTGCTAAGGTCAATCTGCGCTAGCCTCGATTGGCCGTTGTGCTGAAGATATCCCCTAAAGAAAATGATTAGGATAAAGTAAATCACGAGGAATGGTGGCGAGGAAGACTACGTACTGAAGCACTGATCCGTTAACAACAGTGGGATTCCTCGCAGCCGACACACCGCGGGTGCCACCCCACTGAAATTTGCCATTGGCGGCGCCCAGACATGAGTCTAGATTCAAAGTGAGGGGTACGACCCGGCCGCTTTCGTCCCGATATTTAGCGACCAGATTTGAACTAACGATACGAGCATCCGAGATGGAGAGGGGGAAAGGCATATTTCTACACAAAGTCGATGAGTCAATAGTTTTTGAAGGGTAAGAAATCAAGATGACTTACCGGGCAGGTTAGGGTGTAATATAGGGCAAATGAGGGGGGGGGGATAGCTAGGTGACCCAGGCCAAGATCTGTGGGGCAGCAGCTAAGAAAATACCACTGTTTTATAAGTTTGTTGTATGCAGCGCAGTATTTGAAAATAGCACAACACATGTACACTTGTCCATTTGAACCGCCGAACAATGCCACAGCACGTCGATAGGACGAGTCCAGGTGACCAAAGCGGAGAGTGTCTGGTGGGAAAATCGATGGTCAAGTACGCTTCCTTCGTTAATCTAGAAAATTAAACCACGAATGAGCTTGTACATATGAGGTGAGGAAGTATTACTGCGTGGTATTCCTATAGCGCTCCGAGATGGTTTCTAACTGAAATGTTTTGAGCATCAGATCTCCAGCATACCATGCTGTAGTCTCGTTCTCAAGGGGGTGATGTTACTAATGAATATGAGAGCTGTTCCATCGCGGGACTCCCAAAAGGTTTGAGTATATTGGAGGTTCGAAGCTCGTATTTGCCGTTAAACAACCTCGAAGCAAACTCATGCTGAATTTTATCGCGTTTTAAAGATTTATTTACAAGAGTCTAATCATCGAGGTAAGTGATGATATATACATCATCTTCCTTCCACTCACCGATGGTCAGTGTACGCTCCGCGCGACTCAGACCCCGCTCTCCTTTCCATCGGTTTAAGTACTGGGTCCCGTACCCCGGCTCCGGCCCCTTTTTGTCTCTCATTCATTTTTATATTTCACTTACTCCTATAAATACTTGAGAGCCACGGTAGCATTACAAGTTTTCCACTGTCTAACTTGTCCGTGTTCGCTCTCAGGTATGTACATAGCTCTGGTATAAAGTTTTCCTCTGTCTAACTTATCCATATGCTCTCTCAGCCGTTTAGTTCATACAAGTTTTCGCTACCCTCCCTCCACTTGCCCTTATAAAATACTTCTATTCATCTACGTTCATGTAACTATGTCCCTAGTTCACTCTCCAATCCGAATTCAGGGAGTCATCGCTGATACAGGGTGACTCCCGTGTCTGCCTAACGTGCTCGAATAAACGAAACGGCGCCTCGCTGATTAGATGAAAATCAACGAGCGTTTATCCCCGACTCTGACCGAAGGGAAGGGAGGGTCTTGTAGGTGCCAATTGAGTGTTGGATTCTTCAAAAACCGCCAGATCGGGTAGTTCTTTCCCACCTGATCTTCAGCCGCCGTGCCAGTTGTTTCATGTCGAGCCGCTATGCCGGCTGGTCTGTTTTTCGATGATCTCCATCATAACCATGAATGTTTCGGATCACTGCCGGGAGGCTCATGCCCAATTAGGCTATGCGGGCGCATATGACCTACCGGCATCGCCAAGGCATGGCAATTCTTCTCGTTCCTCGTACTTCCCCTCTTTTGAGCTTGCTTTCACAATATTTATAATTCACTCTTGTGAGCGGTCTTGAATCAAACCGCTCGGCATATGTAATTGACAGGAATATCCCTTTCTGGGATATATCCGGAACGAGCTCTCCATTTGTGATAAACCCAGCCAATATTAATAGGTTTTCAAGTTGAGCCATGCCGAGTAAGCGCTTGCGCGCTTACTCTACTTCCGTCGTTCCGACTCTCCCGAGTATTCCTGCTTTTCTAGGGAATCAATGCCATTTCTTAAACAATCAGTGTATGTAGATCAACTCTCTAATGAGCAGCATTGCAATCCATTATCCTGTCAATTTCTACATGTTTAAGTAAATGATTATACTTAGCCTTAGATGTTGTAGTTCGCCGAGCCGATGACATCATGTCAATCCGGCACTGATATTCCTCCGACGTTGCTTACTGATTTACTTACCAAGATACTTACTAATACTTACAGACCCGGTAGACACCTCGTAGAGTACCCGTACTGTAGTATATAAGGCCAGGTATGAATGCCAAGTAATATAGAGCAATAGAGCACTTATATCCCCAATCTCCTGAGGGAGCCTCACGGCTCCAAGTCCCCACTGCGCCGGATACCTACGACATTAGAGTGATTCATAACTCTCTACTACTGTATGATTACAACTGTTTCTTGGCTTAGCAGTATCTTATCCCACTTATTGTGGCAGGTAGTTGCCCGGTTGTACCAGTGCCTTCAGACAAATTATACTCTATTGGAAGTACTTTAAATACCTCAGCACTAGGTGTTTGGTTGTTTTACTGTCTTACACAGTGTTCTACATTAAGGCCGTAAACCCGGAATCCCAGACCTTGAAGGCTTAGGTCTATTTAAGCCCTTAATTAAGACTTGTAATCTATTTTATTAATTTTGGCCAGCCACAAGTGAATTTGTGCTACAAATTGGCTACAAGCATCATTTCTGGTATACCTGGTCACCATCAAGCCATCAGTAACTCCAAATAGTCTCCAATGGCACCATTGTCAAGTATAGTATCCTTCTCAACGTGAATCAGACCTTCCACAAGCACTGCCTATTTTATAATAACCCTCCTTGACCTTTGCACTCACTTCAATAACTCACAAAAATTTTAGCAGGAGTGATCAAATGTAAAATATCTGAAGACATACTAGCACAATGGTGTGATTGGTGAAGTGGTGCCTGATACTCAAGCAACTCATTATCTCCCTGTTCTCACTTCACAAACATCATGTACCCACTTTGCTCTTCTTATCTTCCAACTGCTCCAGTTGAGATCAGCTGTTGGTACTAGTTGACTCTCCTGGCCAATGCAGTACCATCCTTTTAAGACTCTGTAAGGCCTTAAGACCTTAAGATATCCTTGGAAATTCTTAAAGCCTTATGTTAAGGCCTTAACTTGAGGCCTTCCCACTTAAGCCTTATCCCTTAAGTAGAACACTGGTCTTACTGTTAAGGTAAGTTCAACTCAGTTGTTAGGAAAGTAACTATATTATATACCTGTTAAGGTAAGTTCAGCTGTATGTATGTCAGTAAGTGGATAAACTAAATATAAAGAAAACGGTCTCACCTCAGTTGTTAGGAAAGCAACTGAGGGAGTTGTATATGCCGCTCTACGTGACTAAGTACCAGCTGTATAGTATAAAGTAAGCATGGCGTATATGGAATAGGGATGGTCAAAGCTGCGTATATTAGTCCCAATATGTATACGTACAGAGTAAGCTCTAACACCCCCCCTACTCTGTATGGTCTATCCCAAGAAGTGATACCAGCGTGGAGTGGGTTGGGCCACTCAGTGCCTTGGTGAACACGTCTGCCACATTTTCGCCCAATCGAATCCTCGTTACCATCACCTCCCCACTCGCCACCTTCTCTCGCATGTAGTGGTGCCTCATCTCGATGTGTTTGACCAGTGCGTGCCGGTTGGGGTTCTCTGTCAAGCACACTGACCCGAAGTTATCGCCTTGCATATCAATTGGACCCTCCTGCTTCACCTCGGATAAGAACAATTTCAGCCAGATTGCCTGTTGTGTGGCACAGGACAGCACAATGTACTCAGCCTTGGTCATCGAAAGGGCTACTGTTGCTTGTCTTTTCAAACTCCAGGATACGGGGCCACCTGCCATGAAGAAGACATATCCGGAGGTCGACCTGGATGTGTCCCTGCACCTGCCGTGGTCAGAGTCTACAAACCCATGTGGTTTGAGGCCTGTGCCTGGCTTGTCCTCTAATGGCCCTGGGCACCCATAGATGATGTCATAGTCAAGTGTGTTTGCTATGTACCCCGCTAGCCACACGACACATTCCAGTGTTGCAACCTGGGTTTAGTTGGTACTTTGCTAGCAGCCCTGCTGCGTATGCCATGTCGGGTCGGGTACATACCTGGCCCCACATACTAGATCCAATGAAGGCGCGGTAGGGCTTGTCTTCCATAAACTGTCGTCCTTCCTCTGGCAATGGGTTCGGTGCTTCTATTAGTTTGACATTCGGTGGGAGGGGAGTATTCCGTCGTCGTACATCCTGGAATCCAAAGTGCTTGAGCATGCGTTCGAAATACCTCCTTTGTGAGAGTGTAATTACTTTGGTTATCAGGTTCTGTCTGATTGTCATTCCAAGCAGTACCTCCATCCTCACCTCATTTGCGACCCATTGACTTCCTAGGTCCTCAACTGCTTTATCGCGTCCTGCCTCGGTAGAAGATCCTCCACATATGTTGTCCCTGTATGTGCTTGTTATGGTATACTCATCCCCGACTTGTCAAAATCTGATACATGGGTCCACCTGTGAAGTTGTATACCCATTGTTCCTGTAGCCCTCCACTAGTGTCGCCTGCCAGTCATGGCTCCCCTGCATTGTGCCGTATATTGACTTTTTCAGTTTACACACAAGGTGCTCTGTTCCGGGCTTAACAAACCTTCTGGTTGTTTCATGTAGACTTTGTGCATGATTGGACTATTGAGGAACGCTGCAGTGAAGTCCACCTGGAAGATAGACAGCTTCAGAACTGTGATGATTGCCAAGACCAGTCGGACAGACTCCATACGCGCTACTCCACCATATGTCTTATCATAGTCCTGACCCTGTATTTGTGTGTAGCCCTGAGCAACATACCTCGCTTTTCACTTTAGCAGATTCCCTTCAGTGTTGAATTTTATTGCATAGGTCCACCTGCCGCCAGTCAGATTTGCATCCGGGGGAAGAGGTACAAGCTCCCAGCAGTCCTTCACCATTAATGTCCTGTACTCCCTCTCCATTGGCTCCCTCCAGAGGTCTGGCCGCTTCATCGCCTGTTTGTATGAGGTCGGCACCCAGAGTTCGCCTGATGTCATGGCAAAGGAGTATGGGCTTTTGGAGATAAGTGCCAGTGGCTGTTCCTCTGCCACTGCCTCGTTAGTCCATGCTTCTCCCTCCACCCTCGCTTTCTCTTCTTGCTCCTCATATTCTCCACTCTTGATGAGTCTATGTGATGGGATATGGCCGCATGCACTACGGCGGACTGGCTCTGGTGGTTGTATGGTGTTCTGCAGTTGGGTGCTGCACCAAGGTTATCAGGTTCGGCAGGTTTGAGTGGTTCACTGTGCATCCATGGTGTGTCCACATTTGGCATAGCTGCGGGTGTTGTATCAGGGTTAAGCTTAGACACAGGGTTGATTGGGTCCAATTGTTTGATTATCTTGTTATCTTCAATTACATCTTGATCACCCTGAGCTGTTGGCATATGTGTATGGTGTGGTGTCCCTTCCTCAAAAACCACATCATGACTTTCTTCGATGGTTTTCATTTCTGGAACCCAGATCCTGTACCCCTGTCTTCCCAGATATCCCAGTAGTCTGCCTTTGACCGCTTGCCTTCCAAGCTTCCCGTCAGTTCTTTGTGGTAATGTCGCCCAGCAATTGCACCCAAAGGGCCTCAGGTGTGATATGTCCTGTCTCTTGCTTGTCCATTGCTCAACAGGTACAAGGTCTGGGTATCTTGCTGATGGGACAAAATTATCCATGTAAATGAACATCGCCGACGCTTCGCCCCAGAAGTAATATGGAAAGCCTGAACCCTCAAGCAATGTGTGTGTCCCCTCCATTACAGTCCTGAACGCTCACTCAGCCACTCTATTTGCCGCAGATGAATCGTGTGGTACCTTCTCAATAAGGATGCCATTTTCAGTGCAGTATTCATCTACTGCTCCATTATTCAACTCTCCACCGCCATCTATGCGTATGGTTCTCAGCTTCTTCCCTGTCTGCTTCTCCACCATAATGTGGTACTCGTGTAGGCACTTCAACCCCGTCTCCTTGCATTTATTATTCAAGTAGAACGGTAAATGGAACGATGACTTCCTGTCCATGCAGAGCAGAAGGTAGCTGCATCCTCCTCTGGTTTGTGTTCTCGCTGGCCTGAACATGTCAATGTGTACGCGCTCAAGTACCTTGGTCTCGTGCATGAGTACCTCATCAAAGGGCTGTCTCTTTGCCTTCCCATATAGGCAATCTTTGCACATCCCCTCCACCTTGCTTTTTATAATATTCAGACTGTCAACAAGATTCCAACTGGTCATGCACTGTAGTATGTGCTGGATTGCAATGTGGCCTAGCCGTCTATGCCAAGTAAGTAAGTTGGCTGGTTTATCTCTTGCACGCGAGTAGTTGATGTTTACACTCCCTGACTCTAGGATCTCCACCTCATACATCTTTGCTTTGCTGTGCCCCTGTATAATGACCTCCCCTTTGGGCGACTTTACAGTCATTATGCCGCCTCCCCACTCTCCTCTCATTCCTTTGTGGTCTAATGTTGAGAGTGATATCAGGTTGTGTGTGAATGATGGAGTGTGTTTTACACCCTGGAGTTTTATGGTCCTTTCGTTCTCGCCTATGCGCATGACAAATTGTACTGTCCCAACTCCTTGTATTTCAAATCTCCCCACGTCGCCCAATATGGCGCTATTGCCTCTCTGCCCTTGTACCTCAGTATACTCAATAAAGTCTGATTTGTGCACCCAACGGTGCTCTGACATGCCGGAGTCAAGAAAAGTTTGTGTTATAGGAGCGGGAGGTGAGTATAGGGACATAGTTCCCTTGCAGACAGTACAATCTTTAGAGCTGACAATTGTATAACTAAGTATGTCTTTATCTACATCCATGCTCTCCCCCCTTTCGCTGACCTGTGACCTTTAGAACAGGATTATACAGTCTAGCCTCAGAGTCAGTGATTGGTTCAAGCTCTTGGATGGATTTAGACATACTCAAGGGGTTCATGGCATTTGCCAATAGGACGTAGGTAGCCATAGGTGTGCTGGCATCAGACTTGGTGTCCTCCATTGCTACTACTTTCGCATTCAGTTCGGTCTTTCCCTTGTTTGACTGTCCCTGTTTCGGTCCTTGGCCTTCCATACCGCCGCCTTTCACCCAGCATTTCCTAGCCATGTGTCCAGGCTTTCCACAGCTGTGGCAGGTGAATGTGGGCCTGTCTCCAGTGCGCTGTTGGTAGTTACCCTGAGGATGGGTGGCCATGAATGCCTTGACCTTCTTGGTCTCTCATTCCTCCTCCAATCTCTCCTCTTCCTTCTGAAGCCAGAGAGTATGAAGGTATGTGAACATGTCTGCACTGGACGTTCCTGGGACAATGCAGACATCTCGCTTCCAGTCGCTAGGCATGGATGAGATAAGAATGAGACAGAACTGTGCATTGGGAATACTCCCTCCTAGGTCATGGACCTTTTTCAGGAGGTTTCGCATCTTCTTTTTGTGGGCTTCCATGGTCTGTTTGAGCGGGTCGAATCTCTCAGAACAGAGAGCTGTATCTGCAAAGTGGATATGTTGTTCATCTTTCTTCTCAAACTGCTTAATGAGGTTCTTCCAGATTTTGGAGGCCCTCTTTGTCTCATCAATTCCAAGGCTGGTGGGGTCAACCACATTTGACACAATTGCTCCAGCAACAAGCCTGTCACGGGCTTCCCACTCCTTGTACTGGGGAACCGGCGTGTAGATTGGTCCAGGGTAGGTAGCCACAGGGGTTGGTCTAGCGATAGTCCCATCGAGATAGCCCGTCAAGCCTTTTGATTGGATAGCAAATAAAATTTCTCTTTTGAATGGCCTCCAGTTTTCTTGGCCAACGAGCTGTTTCTCGTCTGGGAGTCTTGGTATGTTTAGTAGATTTCCTGACGACATTTTTGCACTGGACAATATACTTTTGATAATATGTTTTTCTCAATATTTGTGCTGTTAGAGCCCGAGTCTCATAATCTGTTAAGGTAAGTTCAACTCAGTTGTTAGGAAAGCAACTATATTATATACCTGTTAAGGTAAGTTCAACTGTATGTATGTCAGTAAGTGGATAAACTAAATATAAAGAAAATGGTCTCACCTCAGTTGTTAGGAAAGCAACTGAGGGAGTCGTATATGCCACTCTACGTGACTAAGTACCAGCTGTATAGTATAAAGTAAGCACATATACAGAATAGGGATGGTCAAAGCTGCGTATATTAGTCCCAATATGTATATGTACGGAGTAAGCTCTAACACTTACATATATGCATTCAATTACCTAGGACACTAGCTAGATTAACCACCAAGTTTAAAATGACGCAACAGTTCCTCAACAGCAAGCAATGAGTACAACAATAAGTCTGGCACATGATGGGATGCAACTCATAAATGTCTCAGTGGAGTGCATCTCGAGAGCAAAACTAAGGGTGATGATACATCAAGAAGTCTGATGTACATTGGGATATAACTGATACATGAGAGTGAAGAATGCAAGCATAAAACATTTCAAGAGCAACAGAGTCCAATACTAAGCTGGGGCAGTAGCATGATCGGGAGCAGTGTTGGAGGTGGCTTGCTACATGCTGTATCTGCTGAAATTTCCATGCGGCACAATTTATTGACGTGGTTGAGGCAAGGTTGAGGGAGGAGCGCTTGGGCCATTCTGTGTTCCTTCAATGACGGCACTATACTCCCTCTATCAGAGGATGTTCTTCTGGTGAGTTCTTCCCCAGATTTGTCCAGACAATTCTCTGGGTGTTCTCCAGGAGTCTCCAGGCTTATTGTCACCAGCCTGGACCCATCCTCTGGGCCTCTCACTTCACTTCAGTCACCCCTTTCAATCTCCCAACTTAGGGCCAATTTTTCATCAAATATTGACCCCCTGGGGCAGGCAGTACCGGGCATTTACCGACCTTGGTATTACCGGATTGGTAGTACCACGGTCTGGTACCTGGGCCCTGGGTCCTGGTCTGGTACTACCACCTCGGTACTACCGGATTGAAATTTTCAAATCTCTTTTCTGGAGCCCAGAGCCATCCCCTTCAACCCCTACCAGTCATCCCTTGCACTAGACTATGCATTGGGCATTGTTTGCCTGCTAAATAGGCTCACAGCCTGATCATTATCTGACTGCTACATGATGATTCCTGCTGCCAGATTAAATTTTTGTGATGCACTAGCAGACTGGGTATAAACAGTAGGGTGTTATCATAGTCAACATTGGCAAGTATTTGGTGTAATTTGGTGTACTTAATTGTGAGGTCTAGCTTCCAAGTGGAAGTAAGATCAGGTAATGGGGTCAAATAAGGTAATTTGTTCAATAAGGTCCTTTAAGTACCTTAAAGGTAGGTTAAGGTAGTTTCAATACATAAGGTAGCTGTAAGGTAGCGGAGTTTAAATAAGGTAAGGTAAATTGTCACCCACCCTACATAACATATGTGTATGTAAATTAATTTGTATATAGGTAATAGCTTGAACATTATCTGAGGTTATTGGAATTTGAAAGTACATGTATAGGCTATCACTACTAGAGTTGTGCAGAAGACACCCAGCCTTTGTTCCCTGTCCAATGTTCACAATGGCATCCACTCCTTGATGCAGGTCATGCTATTGGAACCACTGAACCGAGACAGTAATATTATACTCAGGTCTTCCAAGACTGGTAGTACCAAACTCGGTAATACCAAGCCCTGGTAGTACCAAACTCGGTAGTACCAAAATTGGTAGTACCAAACTCGGCAGTACCAAGCTCGGTAATACCAAGCTCTTGGGAGTAGCAAACTTAACATTAGCATGGATTCATGGTCCCAAACCAGATTCATTTATTTAGCACTCAAGTTAATAAATATTAGTAATTGACAAAACGTCCATAACATGTTGGCAGACCGGTAGTACAAGACCCAGTAGTGCCAAGACTTCATATTACAGAGCTATTAGAATCCAAAAACAGTTGTAATAGTTATTTATTCAGTAATAATACTGTACAGATAACATCCACAAAGCCCTACATACACCATTCCTATTTATTTAACTTCAGCTTGACTGAAGTAGGCATGTAACATTCATAGACCAAAGTGAAATTCCTTCTTCCATGGTTTGGTAACAATGAGACTTTGGTTTTAATTAGTTAACTTTGAATAAAAGGTATTCTTCCCAGCTCAAGTTCCAACTATCAGGGGAGATCTACTTCAAAGAACAATAAGAGGGGTCATAGAAAGAGCATACAGCACTGTCTTTCTACCCACCCATCTTGCAATATTTATTATGTATTGTTATAGAAACATTTAAAACCTGTAAATAAATGTACTATATGTACACAGTCATAGTGTTGGAGTGAATTAAAGAAGGTGTCGAATAAGCTCAACGTTCACTCCGGTCTAATAGCAAGAAGCCCTAGCAAACGCGCAGGGGAAAATCATACTGTAAGCTACCTTAAATAGACTACAGCTACGGAGAAATATACGGAGTAATATACATAAAACATAAAGTAAAACACAAGGATAAATAGATAAATATCCCGCATGGTGTGCACTCCGGGGGAAAACAAACAACCGACACCACAAGAGAAACTTCGGCAAGCAAATCAATTGCTTAGCTGATTCCATCGTCTCCAACACATAGAAGAGAAGGGCAACCAAGGTTTCAGGCTATCAATCTGTTGCAGAAAAAAATATCCTGGCGGTGGTGGGCTCTGGCTGCAGGCAGCAGGAATCATGCAACCATCAGTGATCAAGCTGTGAGCCTATTTGGCACGCAAATGATGTGGCATGCCCAATGAATAGTCTAGTTTAAGGGATGACTGGTAGGGTTGAAGGGGATGGCTCTGGGCTCCAGAAAAGAGATTTGAAAAATTCAATCCGGTAGTACCAAGGTGGTAGTACCAGACCAGGACCCCTGGCACATGGGCCTTGGTAGTACCAAGGTCGGTAAATGCCCGGTACTGCCTGCTCCAGGAGGTCAATATTTGATGAAAAATTGGCCCTAAGTTGGGGCATTGAAAGGGGTGCCTGAAGTGCTCACTTGGACATTTTACGAGTCCTGAATGAAATGAAGGCTCGTCCTTATGGCGGGTTTTGCATGGGAATTTGTCCCAATTAAGCCTGATTTCGTCCTAATCGGGTTGACCCAAAAATGATTTCATTTCGATATATTTGGAGCGTCAAAGCGTGCGTCACGTGCTTCACAGTACAAATCAATTTTTTCTTTCATTCAAATTCATTGCCTTTGGCTTAGCTTCTGTTGTTAATCCCGTTAAAATCTCGTCAATTGACCACTTTGCTGAAAACCTGTTTCTTTCATTCTGTTTGTTGACCAGAAACTGTGGATTTACAGGCTTGTTTTGGTGGTGTCAAGACTCAAAGTAGGTCTACTGCTTGTGTGTAATTCTTCTTCTACGAGTATTTCAATTTTCTATTGTCACTCAATTTGTACAAGTTGAACAAGGCTCTGATGAAGAGGAAAAGTCACTTGCTTCCTATCTTGTCCCATTCAGACACCACTTATAAGAAGTTATAGCACAATTTCTCATTTGCACACTGTGATCAATGACTCAACCTCTCAATATTCTCGATGTTTGAGCTTCAAGTTTCAACCTTTCGACATTTAACATCAAGGGTACCAGGAAAGCTGAGCTGTATGCTCTTATCTTTCACTTGCCAATCACATCTCATAGTGTTTTAGGCAATGTATAAAAGGCAATGTATAAAAGACTTCAACAAAAAGCAGTGTTGTGCTGACAATACAAAAACCTTTGAAGTGCAAGAAAGTCAAGTCTGCAAACCCAAACTCAAGTAACATAAAAGAATCTAAGTATCAATGTTGAACGTTGAACATTGATGTCCCAAGCCCTTCTGTCTCACTCACATTCTCCAATGGATCCGACTCCATTTCATATCTTTTAAGTTTTCACCAGATACTGCTCAAGCTCAAGCCTTGACTTTGTCCACTATTATATCAACATTTCAGCTCAATGCATGCCTGTGGACTCCAAAGGTAGTTTTTGCTTGTCTTGTTGAATTCTAATGAAACATTTCTGTGCTTGTAAAATGGCAATAATAAAACATCAGGACTCGTACCTGCCATGCACTTAGCGCGATGGCCCACACTCACAAGTGAAGTTGTAGCATATTTATCCACAGGTAGAGTGACAAACTGACTTCTCTCTATCCTAACTCTGCCAGGTATGTTCTCATATCATGCATATCATCTGTTTGACAATATTCCTTACAGTTTCTTGATTATTGCTCTGCCAGTAATTATCATAGCAGCTCTTTAAGTTGTGTCTAGGAGTCCCACTTATAGTTTTTCAACCATTTCCTGCTTCCTATTCCTATTTTCTATCTACTCCTGTACTCTTGTTTCTTTGCACCTTGCTCAATAAATCCCAGCGTCACCTCCTCAACACGGCTGCTTTTTCAACTAATCACACAGTGATTTTTCTTGAATAGTGCCCACAGCTGGTTAGCAATCCATAATAGGGGCCAAGTTTCTCTTTGGAACTGTGAGAAGTACTGGAATTTGTTCACTCCCTGTGCACATGACGCGAACATGACTTTATCATCTGTTGGATCATATCATTTATCTGCACTCAAACATTGCTCAAACGAAGTCAATCAAGCGCTAGTGAAAGATAATGAAAGTTAATGATCAGTTAAGCATAGTCAGTAGCAGAAATAAGAGTAAGCAAGTACTAGATTAACAGCAAATAATATAAGGTGAACAAAAGATGAAGGGGCAAGATGTGACCCCAAGTACATTTGCCTTGTAGTCGGGGATTGCTGCGCAGCAGCGTTAAGGATCTGGTCACGAGGTTCCGATTCATGGCATCGCTAGCAGCTTGCTTTTTTCTTGAGCTCAAACCTAAAAGATCATGGTGCAGGAGAAACTGGTCCAATCCAAACTTTACTACAGGTGGTCCAAAGAAGAAAGACGGTTGTGCCAGAGTGTTCAGTCGGAGTGTTGTAGCAGGGTCGCTTTGAAATTAAAAAAAGATGTCAAGCGCTAAGCTAGAAGTATCGCGGCGGTGTAATGCAGTCAGACACGCGACTATGCTGCAGCGCAAGGACAGGTATTTTTGATAGATTCGATAGACGCCACTATGTAGTGATCATGGTTCACTTGTATTTGGATGGATGCATTATAACACTATCGACCGCGAAAATCGTGTAGGGAAGGAAGTCACCTATTCGGCATGGTCCGAGACCTAAATGTTGGTGACTGAAACACCCAAAAGCTCAAAAAAAGATATAACGGTGTAAGATTTTTCCATCTGTTTGGAGATGCAAATGGAAGAGGAGGACAACGATGCAGAGCAGATTTGTAGTTCAAGCAAGACTTGCACTACCCCATGGTAGTAATGCGTTAACTAGGGCCTAATGTTGACATAGGAGGCTCCACCAAATGCGTGCATGGCTGAGGCAATTCCATACACATGGGACGCAAGAATGACCAATAAAAGTCCAGCACCGTTGGAACCGGGGGCACAGAGGAAAATAATCAAAACTGGAAGATCGTTTCTTCTAGCGAGCTTCAGACAACTATGTGTAACTGCGTGAACCAAGACTACAAGACTATGTATTCAATGGACAGAAGTATCCCAGAAGAAGATTAGCGCGTGGGTTGCGGATGGTGTCAGAGCTTTCGAGAGATGAGTGCACCGCTGGTACTATAATGAGATTCATCGGTACATCAATGAAAGTGGAAACTAGTTTTGGCGCAAGTGTCCTGATACTCTGAGCAAAAGGATGCATTTTTGTCGAAGTGTTCATTTTCTTCGCCCGTGAAGTTGAAGTTCCGTCCGTAACACTGTCTCAGAGAGAGTTCAAGTGTGACTACCACAGGCTAGGTGTAGCAGTCGATCTGATTCTGACTTTGACACAGAAGAGAATAATGTTGAGAGCGCTTGCGTCCATCATTGCCTTCCATGACCCTAATGATCGCAAGCGTCTAATTAATCAACAAGGCGCCATTTTGCTTGCCATCATTTAATTGTAGGCTCAGGAGATTAGTGAACATGGGAGTCGTCCTGGAGACATCGACGACTCCCTAACTGTCCAACTTGACCCAGAGATATGGAAGAGCTGGATACCGCTCATCTCATGCGGTAATATATTCTTTCATGATTTTGACAAGGGAGTCGGCTTCGTCCCTCACCAGAATCGTAATTTTACATCCATCAAACGTGCGGTCCACTGCCTTGTGGGTGGGTAGAATGAACGTGTGGTCGCTGTCTGCGATGCGTAGACAAACCTCGCGAAAGGTGCGGAGTGAATTCTTGTCTGGTCATACTTACAAGTTCACCCAAACGCAAAACACCAGAGAAGAAAATGAGACCGGACATTGGCGCATCGTTGACCCCAGTACTGGAGACAAACCGTGGAGGAGTACTTTCCAATTCCGTCCACAATCTTCAAGTTGACTTTACAACACAAGTCATGTCATTCGAGGACGAATTCTTCTAAGCTTTGAATTTTGCCCTTTCGTACCGTGTGGATGTACCAAATGTTCCAGAACTCCAGGTCAAAATACAAATCCAGCTAGAACTTTGAAGTCCATGCACATGCGGAAAATCAACGAACACGGGAAGGAAGGAAGGAAGATTTATTACACGGCGTGGTCCAAGTGCTGAACGCCGGATCCAGAGATTACTCCGGTGAGGGTACGTACACCATCTACTCTGGGCCCGCAGTGAGAGGAGAGAACGAGCTCACAACAGGAACAGATCCGTTGCTGTAGATCCTCCCGCCCCACTATGGCCAATTTTGTACATGAAATCTATATACTTGACTACTTTTTTCAAACTTTTTCAATGAGATATTTTCTTTTGCGGTTCATCAGCAATATTGATAAGGGAAGTATGTTGCTCTGTATGTTTTGTGGGCCAGAACATAGGTACATTGCACATCAAGTAGACAATCCAAGAGTTGATCGCTGAGCGATTAAAGATTGGCCCAGGCCCTTGGGCCACAGATTGTACCACAGCATGGACATCGGATACTGGCTGTTGTGTGGCACAGGCATGGCAAAATTTATTGTCTATTCACATACGTACTGGACTACAGGCTTCAAAATTACTCCATAGCTCATCGGTTCACTGCAGCAGCGCAACGTTCAGGTCCGACAGTGGGAGTCTGCCTACCACAAATTTTCTCCGTGCGTAGTACACCTGGATTTTCTTAGCATTAGTAGGCTAGAAACAGGTACAGGGCACAGTACAGTACCAGAGTCCTTCTGCTTGATATATCGAGTACGTTACACTTAATCATAAGCAAGACCGAGGCGCTTAAGCCAGACCCGTAGTCCTGAACTATACTAGGGAACGGGACCCAAGACTCAAGCGTTGTTCTGATATGGGGGTGGATACAGTTGACACGACTCTCGGAATTATAGAGAACGATTGATGCTGAGGTACTAGAAGTTGTACACACAATCAGTTAAACATGATAATAGACATAGTGACATAGATACCTATGGATATCCCTTGTATATCGTTCCCAAACCCCATGACTTGAGCAGAGTTTTTCCGGTTGAAAATGATGTTCAACCTCGAGATGCCTGTGTGGGTGCATTGACCGGGGATGAGTCGACAGGAATGAAGAATGACGAAGAGGGTGTTGTGCGGGCGTATGTATAAGAGTATCGGTATATCTCCACTGAGCGGTTGATTGGTTGAGCAATACAAAGGATAACTGATACCGGACGGTGGTTGAGATGAATAATTTTTCCATCTAGATTCCAGATTCGTCATCTGGGTCCGTCAATCTACCTGTACCCCACGGCACAAGAACCCAGAAGCTCAGATGTTCCGGCTATCAGCGTAAAATCGACGACAATAAGTGACGTCCTTGTTCATTCGCAACAGGTGTCGTTCGTAGCGCAATAACAAGTCAATGTGTCCAGAGCATAGAGGTTTCAGGGCAAAACCAAAGGAAACATAGCAGTGAATGGAAGAGTGAACGGCGGATGGAATGGCGGAGAGAGAGGATGGAGAGGCTGGAAAGCCAAAGTGAGATCATAGGAGGAGAAGATGATCGTCTACCAACGAATGCATGGAAATATAAAAAAGCTGGGAAAACGTGGATGGGCGAGTTTCGCTAAACCTCCCCAAGCTGGCGCTGAAGCTTGAAACGGATCCAAACAAAAATGGTCGTCAGTACTGCTTGCTGCTGCTGGCCATGTTCTACGAGTTACAACACGTCCAAGACATGGAAAACCAGGAAAACCAGGGAGGGACCTGACAGTTTTTTCATCTTCTAAACCCTAACCGGTAACCGGTAACCCCTAAAATTATAGATTCCTGGACATCAACTGAGTATTACATCTCTACCGGTACCAATATCCGACAGCCCAAAAGCCCCTGGGTTCCTGTAGCTTGCTTGGTTCCTGCGTTGCAGCATCAAGAACATTGCTGACAAGCAGCAACGGTATCGCCGCTATCTTGAATCGACGGACAGGAGCATATGCATACGATCGCAGATGATGGGAAGAGGCTTCAAGTGACCGAGCTCAGGGCTCTTACTATAGAGACGCGTCCATAGGAATCAGGAAAAGAGGGCGAAATAGCAGACCTTAGATATAACATGAATGATAATCGATAATCGATTATAAAGGAGGAGTTCGGAATAGAGGGCATACACTTGTAAGTCCAACGTGAAAACCGATGGTGAAAAGTGGTCGACCCTCGAGAAGAACAAAAGATGTCTGGAAGAACCTCCCAGGTCAGTCCGGATCCGAGTCATTGCGTCATGGACGAACATGATGGGCAGTATAGTAGATGTGTTGTTGTATTGAGAGTGAGTACTACTAGTAGTGCTAGTGAAGCTTTGAAGTGAAAGAGAAAATAGGTGAGCAAGAGGAGTTCCAAGCGATGTGGAGAGAGAAAAAAAGTCGTGCCTGGGCGTTTACTAAGGCGTCTGCGGGACGGTACGGTCCGTCGGGCTTCAAGCGGAAAGCTTACGGTTTCTGGGCTTCTTGCTCTCTCATTGTCAACCTCATTCACAATCAATCTTGACTTCCCAACTGGCCAGGACACCTCGCATTCATGTCATTCGTTCAATGAAGGTCTAATTTGCGAATGAAATCTCAAGATCTCAAGTTGTACAGCATGCTTGGAACTGTAGGGTGGCATGCCTCGATATTAAACCATATCAAGACCCAAACTTCCCTCTTATCCTCCCCATGAGATATCATCTTGACTCGGCTCCCTCGCTCTATATCGAAGTTGTCCTCCTCTTCCATTCGTTCTCGCAATAGCAAAATAACAAAGGCAAAATTGTACGCTCTATATTTTTCTCAAAGTTCCCTATCCGGTTTTCGCGGTCGGTGGTGATATGATACATCTCCAAACGATATGAAGATTCTATGTGATACGATCACTGCCGCGTAGTGGGGAATCTGATACCTGTCCTTGTATTGATTTGAGCCGAAACATAGTCGCGTGTCTATCTTTAGGCGATACTTCTCGTTTGCCGCTTGATATCTTCATTTTTGATTCCAAAGTCATTCAGTGCGCTGCTTCAACACTGCGAGACAACTGCCTTGCGTCTCTGGACTACTTCTAATAAAGCTAGGCTTGCTCCTGCATCATGGTCTGTTAGGTGTAATCTCAAGAAAGCAAGCTGCTAGTTAACAGTGCAATGAATAGTAAACTAATAGGTGCCTCCTGTGATCAGGTAAAACACTCGTTGATTTCATTAAAATTCAACATGAGTTTTCGTCGAGGTGGCTTGACAGCGCCTGCTTTCACTTACGAGTTTCTGACCTCCACTCTCTTTCGGGAAGCTTGCTGTGTAGCAACTGTCGTATTCATTAGCATCATCACTTCCCGGATCTCGCCAGTGAAACAAGGCCCCTGCTGCATGGTCTGCTGGAGATTCGATGCTCAAAACATATCGGTGGAGTCATTGGGCACTACACGATGGCCACGCAGTAAACTTCAATCTCCGCTTTGGTTACTTGGACTCGTCTTATCGATGCGTTGGTGAAGACTCTGGGCCAAAATTAGGACGATTTAGCAGTTCCTTGATATTTGAGTCAAGAGAAATCGTAAATTGTTCGGCAGTTGCCAAATGGCAAATGTTGGGCTGTTTTTCTGTTTTCTAGTGTTCCGTTAGGCACCAGAGACTTATACAAAGCGTATTTTTGAACTGCTGCTCCTCAACCCCCACAGTTCTCTTGTCTCGGTTCATCTACTATACTCGCCCTTCTCCCTAACCTACTCGGCAAGTTACCATGGCATAATTCTTGAAAGTTATTGACTCATCGACTGTGTTCAGATATATGCCTTTCCCTGACTCCATCACCAATGTCCAGCTCGTGAATGAATATCTGTCTGTTCAATATGAAGGTAAAAAACCCGCTTTGAACCTTGACTCATGCCTTGGCGCCATCAATGGCACATTTGTCTGGGGTGGTACCAATGGTGTTTCGGATGCGAGGAATGTCCGCCTTGCTCACGGAACAATGCTCGTGTTCGTTGTCTTCTTCGTCGCGTATCTGGCTTTAGCCTAATCATACTTCTAAGGGGACAGCTACAACAAAACGGCCGATGGATACCGGCCGAGATCGACCTCAGCACTAACATATCTATCGAAGGCGGTAAATTGGTATATCGGTGAGTTTCCCCCCGTCGCCCGTTCCTTCTTACTTGTGATTTGATTGATGCTCATCTCATCAAAGGAGTAGTCAAAGCCCTTCCCCAGAAAAGGCGGATGCCGACAACACAGAGTCCTATAGATCATTCTTGAAAACACACATGTAAGTATCATGTATAAATATTACAACGGACCGATACGTTGAATTACGAACAACTGTCTTCATCTTATCTCGAGTTCAGCGTAGACAAGGTGAAATTGGACGGATCAGTTTTTCGTGCTAAATGCCGAAAATCCAGAGAGAAAGTCTACTCCACCGATGTACAGTTGGACCTTAACGATTACATTGGTGTTATCAATGGCACACTCATCTGGGGACGCGAGGGATTCTTTTCGCCGTCGGTCTCCAAAAACGTCCACGTTGAAGCATTCATTGTTCATGCAAACTGCAAAAATGACTTGGGCGAGTTTGTCCCTTCCATGTTAGACCTCCGGCGCTATCTTCAGGTAATTAGGGGAGAAATAGTCGCCAAGGTGGGCAAAGTTGGAGAGGAGATGTCTAGTTTATTCAGCGAAGCACGTTGGCTGAAGTTCAAAGGTTCGGTTGTAATTTGTTCTTTAGCTTGAAGAAGGCTCATCTATTATCTCTTTTGATGTTCTCGCCAAGTCAACCTCCAATTATGTTGCGCAAGAGACGGAGGAAAGTTTTGAATCGGCACAGAAGTATCTCGGGAAACTTCTGTATGACCAAGTCAAAGCGGCAACGACCACATTAGTCAAAGATGGGGACGAGGATCTCGCTTCTGGCGTCACATCCGCTTTCACAGATCTACGGAAAGCAATTGATGTGGCCGAGGACGCTATCCTTGCAGCGCTCAGGGGGAGAGTGGTTGCTAAGGAAAGGATAGATCGAGTTATTGGTCCAATGCAAGAGGAAATCATCAAAATGTGCGACAGCACCACTTCATACCAGGGAGCATTTGGCAGAGGTTCGTATTTCTGCTATCTCACATTTCCAAGAGCGGGCGGAGATTATGATGGAGCGCGAGATTATTGCGGCTAGTATTCGTCGTGCGCAAACTCAGGCCACTAATCTGCAGATGCTTATGAAAGGTGGCTTATTCTGAGCAACTGGTTTGATCACCCTATGAAGCTTGAAGCTTGAAGGCCCACGTACGTATCTCTCTGTTAGTTTACTTTTTCGTTGTCTTTTTTCTTTTATTTTTAGTAAAATATGTATCAGGTATATACGATTCTCTCCTACATGACACGATTACGGTTGCCGAGTCCCGACTGGGTTCAGCTTAAAATTGAGGTTCTAACCAAAACTCAAGAGTCATGTGTTGGTATATGCCTTCTCGGCGGTGGCTATGCCTCTAGCGGTGCGTCGGCCTGAATGATAATAGGTACAGCTGGCGCCACGCTGAGACTTTCGGAATTATAGAGAACAATCGATGTTGAGGTACTGGAAGTTGTATAGACCACCAGCTAAACACGATAACAGACGGTAGCGACATGAATACGTAAGGGTATCCGTTGTATATCGTCCCCAAAAACCCACGACTTGAGGAGAGCTTTTCCCGTTGAAAATGGCGTTCGAGATGGCCAGACGAATCTGTGCGGGTAGCTTGCTGAGATATTCAACGTTGACCAGATAGAAGAGCCTCTGGTCCACAGAAGAATCAACAAAGACGGACGTGGTGTTGTGCGGGCGTACGTATAATAGTATTGGCAAGCGGTCGATAGGATAGCTGATACCGGGAGGTATTCGAGATGAAGAACTCCGATCTTTCCTCTAGATTACAGATTCCCGGCTGTCTATGTACTAGATCTCCGCCAATCTACCGGCACCCGACGGACCAAAAAAAAAAAAACAGAAGCTGGTAAAACTGATGAAAATAAGTGGCGTCCTTGTTCAATCGCAACAGGCGCTATGACCAGCCAACGTGTACAGAGCATGGAGGTCGCTGGAGAGAGAATCAGACGAAATATAGTGAATGGAAGAGTCAACGACGGAGTAAATGGCGATAGAAACGGAAGAGGTGACGAGACGACGGCGGAGAGAGAGGATGCAGAGGCCGGAAAGGCGAGTGAGATCATAGGAGGAAAGGACAATCGATGGTCGTTGGCCAACGAACGCATGGAAATATGAGAGGGGAAACGTGAATGGGCTAGTTTCACTAAACGTCTCCAAGCTGGCGCTAGCGCTGAAGCTTGAAGCTGAAGCGCTGAAGTTTGAAGCTAGCTGAAGGAGAGACAAATCCAAAATACACACGGTAGCCAGTGCTGGTTGCTGCTGCTGGCCATGTCCTGCGATTTACGACGCATCCAAATCACACGAAAAACATCAACGAAGGAAAACACCCGCAAGAATTCGCCATGACGAAGCAGTCTTTTCATCCAGATTCCGAAATCCTCGTCTTCAACTGAGCCTCTACCGATATCGACAGTCGACAGTCCAAAGGCCTAAGATCCAAAAGCCTAAGAGTTCCTACCGCTTGCTTGGTTCCTGCGTTGCAGCAGAATACCATCACTGACAAGCAGCGGCATCGCCGGTTTCTGGAGTCGACGGAGAAGAGCATTCGTGCATACGATGGCAGATGAGAGACGTCAAAAGGCCTAGCTCGGGGCTCTTAGAGACGCGTTCACGGAAATCGGAACAGAACAAGGGGGCGAAATAGCAGGCACTGGAAATAGCATGAATCAGAATAAAACAGTAAAGAAGCAGTCCGGAATAGAGGGCACGCACACTTGTAGGTCCAACACGAAAACCGACGGTGAAATTTTGAAAGGTAGTCGAACTCGAGAAGAAAAGACGTCCGGAAGAACCTTCTGGAAGGTCAGTACTTCAGTACTTCAGCGCTTCAGCTGTCAATCCGAGTCATCGCGTTAGGCGAACATCATGAGCAGTATTGATAGATAATAGATGTGTTGTTGCATCGACAGTGAAGCTAGTGAAGTGAGAGAAAAAGAGGAGTTCCAAGCGATGGCCATGGAGAAAGACAACACAGAAAAAAGTAGCGCCGGCGGCATCTGCGGTACGGTCCGATCCGTTCAGACCGGACACGAGCGTCACTCTTTCTCAACCTCATCGACATCCACAATCTCGACTTCCAAAGCCAAGGCACCTCGAATTTAAACTATCCATTCAAGGAACGTCTTTCCGAACGAATTCTCTTCCCTCTTATCCTCCCCATGAGATATCATCCCGGCTCGGCTCCGTCACCTACTTGGGTCATATCTACAGCCTTCCAAACTCTTCCTCTGATCCTCGCATTTTGCCCCCGATCCACTCACGATCCATCCAAGTTCGACGAAGATTAACGCTAGATTTTCAGAGATCGAAGAACCTGGGGAATTGTAGCGCAACTTGCCGTAAGTGTGGTTTAGGTTTGTTCCTTACTACTAACGCACTTCTCCGCTCTCCAGAGCAATTATCTGAAATGTTAAGATGCGAGGAGAAATCCACTTTTACAACCTTTTCGCAATTTTCAGCTACCAATCCGCTCGCTATCCACATACGTACTAGTTTAACAGAGTGTAATGCAGACTTTGATCTGCCTTTGGATCGATCTGGTGGCCTGTTCAAGGCAACGCGAATGTTCAACGTGCAAGTCGTCCGCGTCAGGTACTGCGTAAGAGTTAAAGAGGATTCTATGTGGGCAGGACACAAAAACAGGTAGGTGTGTATAGAACTGTCCCCGCGCTGTCCACTCGGTTTGCAGTTATATGTGGTGACATTGGTGTTAGCGGGGTATATGTCAACACCTCTGTGACCGGATCGGGCTGAAGCTTTGCTCACCATTGACTTACAGGACATTTTCAGCTCTTTAGCTCGCCGCTCCGAGCTGCATCGTTTGGACTCGGAGTGTTCAAGTCAATGCTTTGTAGGTTTGGCACCAACACCAATTATATCGGCTCGTTTCCATTCTTGGGGCCTGCTCACCAGAAGGGTCTGACATGACAGCGAAAAAGTAGCTCGTCCAGTCATCGGTTTTAAGTATGACAGAAAAATCACCGGATTCCATCTGGCGAGTTAATAACTTAATACGCAGCTATTTCAGCGCAGCCTCTTGTGACCATCATCAATTATCGCTCGCACTCGGACAGATGGCTTGTCATAGATTCATCGTACTTGCTATTGTAAACGGCGCGTCAATGGGATGAAGGGACGCTGGGGCAGCAACACCAGTGTTGCCGCGGGTCGGTTCGGGAAGGAAAGGAGGAAGTGAATTACTCGGTGAATTACTCGGCGCGGCTGGGGAGCGGAAAAAAGAGTGGTGCCTACAAGGCGTCTACGCTAGACCAACTTGAGGTCTCCTTAGCCCATTCTCAATATGCTTTCTGGGTCCCCAAGCCGCCTATGATTCAATGAATGTCATTGCGAACCAATTCTCACTGAAAGTATCCTCGGCTTCTAGTCTTTCAAAGTCTTTGGTATACAAGCTCCTACTATACGGAGTGTGCATGTACCGAACGCTCTCTTCAAAGTTACAGTACAATCCAAGTTTGTTTTCAAGAAATAAGAACGGAGTAGGATTGGAGACACGACAGGAAGGTAGGAGCTATGAAGCCATACAAACCGGATTGATGTCTCTTCAAGCTTTAGCCTTCCTATCCTTCGCTCGTACAGCCTGGCTTCTGGTACGGTTATTGTCAAGGTCGGGCTAATGCACCGAAGCGCAGTGTAGCCCAACAGTGGTCTAAACCCAGCTCCGCATGTTGCGCTCTTTCTATAAGTCATTATCCGCTGTAGATGCTCCTGGTTTTGGGCTCGGTTTACAACTTCCGATTAACTCAGCTTTGACCCAACAGCTCTAACGGTCTCTCGTTGATTGGGGTCACAGCGTTCGATTGAAAACTCAAGTATCCCTTTCAATCGCTTCATTCCGGACTCCCAGAAGCTTTGCCAGATCGGATCTCGCTGAAGGTATTTTCTCTGTGCTTCCATATCAAGATCTAAAGTTCTTTTAATCACTGTTTATTGCTCTCGCATTCGATCCACTGAGCGAAATCATGATAAACTCCCAACTTTCCATCCGACGAGCCCATGATCTTGACTTTCCGAGGGAACTTGGACTCATCTCATTGATGGGTCGTCTTTGAGAATTTTAGGCATTTGTTACGACCTCCCCATGCCGACGCTCAACGTTCAACGTTCAACCCCAAGGCCATATGACCTATTTTGGTTCTCATTCACCCAAAAGTACTCATCTCGGAAGACGCGCACTACGATTCTCCATCAGAGAATAATCTCCCTTCTCTAGTTATCTCCCTACGTTAGTTCCTGGTTTCTATAATGCGCGGTTGCAACTGCTTGCAACAGAACACAAGGTCTCCAAGTTCGATGGTACAAGCACTCAAGGTCCTCTCAAGGTCCTTCTTCTACTTATGGTAAGTGCATATCATTTTGATGGTACCAATTCACATCATCACTGGAAACCTGATAGTATCTCAATCGAGATGAGATCGATGCTTTTTCCTGTGCACTAATTGGAGGAGGTTTCGCCGTTGAAGGTTTATATTCAACTCCTGAAAGTTGCCACAGCGAACCGCTATTCCCGGTCACAATCATTTGTGTGTCCTCTGTGTGTCCTTTAGCCTCCTGTACAAACGCGGGAGATGAACAGTATTGTGGGTGTGCTTAATCCTGCTTTAATCGCATTGCCTGCATTTACCGTGTACCTCAGTCATATACACCAATCAGGTCCATCCTAGTCCATCCTGCGCTGATTGGATCAGTATACTCTATACAGTCACCGCGAGACGTGTGTCCTGCATTATTTAAAAGCCACATCAGGTACGCCGAACAATCGTGGGGCCATACATTACTTATTAAAGATCAAAAGCCTTGTTGGTTTGCGAGCTTCTTGCTCAGAAACTGCGCGCACTCTCAGAGGTAGAAATCTACTCTCAACATATGTGACTGTAGAAACGTAATGACGAAACACGTTTCAAGCAGTTATCCTGCTTGTTAGTGCGCCCAAGATTTCTATGGAACTTTTCGACAGCAGTAGTGTATGAAACGCAAAAGATGAACAATCAACTAGTGATCATCAAGAACGAGATGTAAAATGAACCAATGAACCAATCATGGATGGTCTTATAGTGATATGCTGTGCCCAAAATAAGCGCCCGATGTATAAAAGGCATCGCGTTGCGCTGGCAAGACAACACTTTGCTTCTTTCTCCTCGCGGTTTACATTCATACTTGGACAAAATCAATACTTATTGATTTTGTCTGGGTACGAATGTACGAATGGCGAATGGGATCGTCAGCGAAGTAATGTTCACTACATTCTTATATTCGTTGTCTGTTTCTACTTCTCCTTTCCATCCATAGTCGCTGAAATTGGCGAGAATGAGCTCCACAGCCCAGCGAGTACTATTAATTGTGCAGTACATGGATTCATCATTTATCACTACTCCAGCGCAAGAAAAGGGCCCCTCGTTTGATACTCCATATTCGATATTTTATCCAAACTTATATGAGTGTGAGAAT
>JADNRY010000326.1:0-68902 GCA_015501585.1 Rhodocollybia butyracea
CCGGTATCATACCGGATGTTCTGAGACTATAGTTGTGTTGTCTCTGAATCGCTACGCGACTTTCCCAATCGCTCGTTATCCCGTTCGGGAGCGGCATACTAGGCGATCTTATCGCCGTCAGTGCAGTATTATTCTGTACTTCATTTATCAGTGGTACCGGTGTTGGTACTACTATTGCGATGCCTGTACTATTGTAGCTGGCAGTGTTGGTAGTACTACTGTTTGTGGTACTGCTTGTTGTATTGTTACTGGTGGGATCACCGTAGTAATTGGCTCTTTCTTTCCAGAAGCCTTCATTTTAGCAGGTACTGTTTGTACTTGCTGTGTAAGAGTTACCAGAGGTAACTGTTGTTGTGTGGGTGGTACTATTGTATGTATTACCATTGTGCTCGGACCAGGTCCTTGCGTGTTTTGTTGACGAACGACTTGTGTCGTTGTCTGTGTTTGCGCCATATGTACCGTTATCGGTGCTGACGGCGCTATCGTTTTCGTTTGTATTCCTTGTGTAGGAATACTAACATCAACCAATGGTTGATTTTTACGATAATGTTCATTCAATTCTTGAATGAATGCTTCATGAGCTTTGATAAGGGACTCATTTCTCAATGGTCCCACTATTGTTGACTCTGTCCGTTGGATGGGGTCATTCTTCCGTATACTAATTGTAGGCGGAGTAGGTAACGATCTCGGTCCTCTTGGGGCCGGAGACATTCTTCCTGTGAAGATGTTTTGCCTTATTACTGGAGAGTAACGAAGCGTCTGGGGTTCATTTGATTTACCCATTGTCGAGTTTGATAAGTCGATGACTGGGCTTTCATTTGCATGAACTCCTTTATTTGGCGTTTTGTTCGTTTGGGAAGTTTGATTCTTCCTTATCGTTACAAAGTTGCCAAAGTTATTATAGGGATCGCTTTGGCGATAACCTTCTTCTACAACCTCGGTTTCAAGGTTGTCAAATAGACCTTCACCTTCAGGTGGGTCTATCGGATCGAATGAATCCGTATGCCATATGTTATGTATTGGCTTGAAAGATTCTTTAGGTCTCCGATCTCGGGCACCTGGTGGTTCATATATTCCCATCATTTGACGGAACGGATGTGTGGTAGGCTTTATGCCTTCCCAACGACTTGTTTGTTTGTTGTCAGGCGGTAATGCCGCCTGTAATACCGCTGGCGTTACTGCTGGCGGTCGGGCTACGGGCATTGCTATGCTCGTAAGGTTACCAGTATCTGGTAACGGTCTGGACTTACTCATTCCGGATGGTCTGGACCAACGTTCTACCGCGGTAGCTATACGGTTTAGGGCTTGCGCACCTTGTCCATAGAACTGCGATAGTTCTTGCATGGCCTCCTTGAGGTCATTCATGTCTGCGAAGCCTTTATTGCTAAAGGCTCCCTGAGACTCATTAGACTCAGATAGTTTATCGTGCGTCGTATTCGACGCACGCTCACGGATGTCTTCGACATCACTTACATTCTGCCTGTCGTTAGACGGCTCAATTTCAGGACTTTGTCCTGCATACGGTGGTAGTCGTGAACTATGACTACCGTCGTGTGAATTTATTGGTGACGTGGCATCACCATGTTGTGAGTGGCGATTGCTTGCATCTCGTTGGGACTTCTCTGAGTTCCTGTTTTGGTCCATGTGATCGAACTTTTGTTGATTTTGCTTGGCGCTTTTGATGCGGAGTAAGAGTGGTGATAATTGTTTAGATTACTTTATAATTCTAGTTGAGTAGTTATTACTTCTCGTAGTTTTGTGCACACAATCTTTTAATAAAGATTTTTGATGCTCAAAAAAGTATAACGCCCTTAGGCGAGAGTCTTACGTTCACACGAAAGAGCACAACAAAGGCTATGTGATTGTGTACTCGTAGTGTAGAAGAACTACAGTAATTTATGTAATTCGACTAGTTATAGTAATCGAAATGAATAGAATAGAAATGATATCTAATCGTAAGATAAGATAAGATAAGAGTCGCGATGCGACAAAAGTTAAGGCCGCGCCATAAGGCGCGGCCGGAAGGGAATCAGGCAAGATGGGGAGGAGGCGTTACAGCATGCAAGAAATACTGTACAGTGCCAGTGTAAATAATTACATTACTGAAATAAGGAAAGCACTTCACAATGTTCACATAGCCTGGTTCCTCATATAAAGTAGGAATAAGGCCTGGAATACTTGCCAAGATATTTGCTGCATGGTGCACAGTGCCAAAAGCACAGTAGAGTTGTCCTAATTGCAATCTCTTGTGCCACAGCAATATGTATACTACAAAGTGGACATTGCGGGCAGGGTGTAGATGAATATAGTGTCCTGGTGTGCTAGGTCTGTGAGCTTGAGGTTCGGAGGTTCGAACCTCGGTGCACCTTGAACCTAGGCTCAGAGCTCTGCTGAACCTAAACCCGAACCTCGAGGTTCGGTGCGGGGAAAATGCTGAACTGCACCCAAATCTTGGGTTCGGTTTGGGTTTGAACCCAAGGTTCTTGAACCGACCCGTGACAACACTGCCAAGAGGTGACCTGTGACCTGATCTGCACCCGGGGTCCCGTATTACTTTGGCATCTAGTACCTGTTCATCTAGCATATACAGGCATACCTTTTTGGAATGCGATTCTTGTGTTTTTCCGGTCCCCTTCCAGGCAAGGTATTAAGCTTCAAGATATAAACATGGCATTGTCTATCAGCCCGGGAACATAGCCTTCACCTCTTGTCATAACCGTAGTAGTAAAGTCAAGGGGTATGTAGATTTTAAAAATTGTATATCATGATGACTTTCAGCTATAAGAGCTTCCATGGCCTCCCCCCCCTCCCCCACTTACCTAAAATAGTAATTAATTTTCCACAGCTATGCCGCTTATTGGCTCTCTTGATGCTCCCTTTCCTTGGCTAGACCTAGTAGTACCTCTCTTGCACTCTTCATGAGCACATAGAGTCTGTTTCAAGCAAAGCAAGAAGGTCCCAATGATGTATTAAAGCAAAAAGTAACCCTATACAAGCCTGACCTCAATGGAGCACTTGTAAGTTGTAGTACCGCCCCCATTGAGCTGAAAAGTTTTGTAGTAGTATTTAAGAAGTTCAAGTTACTATCACAAAATGATTAGGAACAAATTCATTCTATTTTTTTCATCTCTGTCATCTAACCTGGCTGTCAGAGGAAGTATGGATGCAAAATATGACTGTTAATTATGTGTACCAAGATGTGTACACCCTGAGATCTGGTATGGAACAGTCTAGCTCTCAGAAACATTAATTTTTAGACCAAGAAAGCCTGCATCTTGTAATAAAAAGTCTATTTTGGTTAGTTTCAACACAAAAAAGTCCACTGAGGGTAAGACAATACTTTGACCTTAAGGGCTCCAGAGACCCCCCTCCCCTCCCCTCATGATATGACCAAGCTGCCCGAGGCGTACCCCTTGAGTAAAGTGGGAATGTCCTCTGGCAATAAAAGAAGTTTGAGCAATGTCCAGAGACCATGCAATTGATACAAAGAAGACATGGGTGAGTGAAATTGGAATTGAGCGTTTGTAAGATGTCAAATAGAAGTGAGGAAAAGGTTCTCTATATCATGATAGACCATGATTAGAGAGCTCAGAGAGTCTTATCAACTGGCACTTTGGGAGAAGTGGGGATTTTACACATGTTCACTTGGTCCGTACCCTTTTGAAGCCATAAACTTGCATATGAGGAGTCGAGGACGCAAATTTTTTTTATATTAGACGGATAAGAGGCTCTTGGCATCGAGAATTGAGATAAGTCAGTAATGTGTGCATCTATGAAGCTTAAGTTTGCATGAGAATTAAATAGTATTATCACCCATGGACAACTCACCAACTCACCAAATCAGGGTAAGAAGCAAGATAGAGTGGAAAACTCCGGAACGTGGTTGGCACGGATTGAACTATCTGAGCAAAGGCAATGACCCCAAAAATTTACAACATAGTACGGCTTATCGGCTTATCGGATTCAGCAAGGCTGAGACCTAATAAGCTCTAGTAGCTAACCATAAATGTTTTGAACCCACAATCTCGATCCAAATCTCAAAAATATCCTAGAGATCAAATGAGTACTCTGTAACGGTTTTGACTCTGATGTGGCTGTATCTCCCAATCCCCCGGGCGACAGTTCCCTTGAGATGCATTAGGGCTTGTTTATTCGATGTGTCTCCTTGCAAAATACATGAGCCTCCAGTTTCCACCAGCGTCTGCTTCAATTCTGCCTTTCTCTTCTGTGTCCTTTGCATGGATATATCTTCCTTGATAATGGTGTTGCCACAGCATTGGCTGAGCATCGTATAATTGTTTTAACAGATTCTTCGCCATCGGGGTCCCGAGAACATGATAACTATTTCAAAATACCAACCAAATAGTCAAGAAGAAGTGGAGGTACCATTTAATGATCGATATTAGTTACGCGCCTACATAAATCTCAGAGAGTGTACTTATTCTAAGACATGCCAGTCTTCATCTTGTAATGGCAGAAATTCTCGACCGGTTGCTTGAGCTTGATGATTTGACCAGAAAAGACACTGATATACTTGAGGTAAAGGAATAATTAATGCTCAGATTTTTCAAAAAAAAAAAATGGAGCTAAACTATGTGCCAAACTAGCCTTTGCCTTCCGACGCCTGGAGCGATGCAGAAGTCCATCGAGCGTATGAAAAGTGCACCAGAACTCCCTGATTCCATGGTCGACATTGGAAATCCCGAAACAACTCCATGGGGTGATGTTCATATCCATTGTTCAGACGAGGTGTCTGCTCCCGCTCCCGAGGCAACCATGCTTTCCTTCGTTCATGAGCATACATCTATCCCCGTTCCCCGCGTCCGCCTATACTTCCCAAACAAATGGTACGGCTACCTTCTTATGGAAAAAATCCCCGGGAAACGTCTCGACAGGCTTTGGTTTTCCTATTCTCCTCTGCAAAAGTTCCTTGCTGCATGGACACTTCGCCGCAGATACGTTCGCCAACTTCGCCAGGCTTCTGCAGCGCATAATCGTCGTCATATCCCAGGGCCAACGTCAGATAAACCTCCGAGGTGTGAGGGGATAAGATATCTCTTCCCCTTCGACCCGAAGGTCCTTTCAAATCATCCAAGGAGCTGCTGGTAAAACCACAGATGACGAGAAAGGCTTGGGTGATACTCAGCCGTTGGTGCTTACACATGGCTATATCAGGTTGTGCAATGTGATGAGTGCTGCAGACACCGACGAAGCGGATCATAGCTGGATAAAGTACATGCCCGTAGTCACAGTTGGCGCATATGCCATTACCAAATGGGAATATTTTGAGATGAGAAATCTGTTTGGGGGAGGGTAAGTATTGAAATATTGACGTGCCCGACGCACACTTGTATTCTAATGTAGCTACTACTAGTAGCATAAATATAGCAATCTAAAACTGTCTGATTACTGTGTGCGTCTCCGATATATGTCTCTGGCTTTGTGAGATGGTTCCTCAGAACTGACTGTAACGCTGCTGGGGGCGACGCAGTGTACGGGACCCAACTATGAATAATTGGGACCGCGTAGGTTTTCCTTTCCAAATCCATACATAAGCACATCCTCGATGACGTAGGGATTCAAATCAGTCCTACAGCTCTCACGCACATGTGCAGACCACTCAGACGTCTTTCAGTCCACACTGTCACAGACTCTGGTCTTCTACACTGCCTTTGTGGTATCTGGGCTCTGCGCTTCCGTCAACCTTCCTTCTCTCTCAAGAAACAAACGAAAGTTTTTAGAAAATACCAACATGGATGAAGTTGGATTAGAAGAGGCCTGCAGATGAGCCGAGAGATATAGGCGTCTCAGCAATGGTGGCGGGTCTACTTCACTTCAACAACTGAAGCCGCTCATGTGGATAACTTCTCAATGATCAAAGAACGCATGGCGTTCCCGGTATTAGGCCTAAAATCGGCCTAAGGCGTGTAACCGTACATTTTGACACTTTGCACGTGTTATACAATGCAATAAGAGAGTTATACGGAGCCCGAGCGTGATAGCTGTTGCCGAGGCAAAGAACTTAACAATAATACTCAGCAAGCCGTGAAGGTACGCCCACAAGCGTAGCCTAGAGCCAAGCTAGCGAGGATACCTGGGCTGCCCGGAGATGTAACGCTAGATCGTCAATCTAGTTATACCCAAAGAGTGTAGACTCTCTAAACTACAGGACATCTCGAAGCGGGATAAGTACTAAGCCAACGCGTTACTCAAGGGAAGGATATGAGGGAAGGCATCCCTCGCACTAAGACCCCCAACGAGCTATGTTAAGATGTGGACTTTACAGTCCGTAACAATGGACCAGAACGATCCCGAGGAAAACCGTAAAGATCTATTCGCGGCACCGGTCGCAACCATGAGGACGGTAGAAACATGCTTAGCGGTCCTACAGAAAGCTACGCGCCGGGATAGCCTTGGCAAATCGAAACATTTGATCTTAGAAATCATACACCGAAGGTCTTATCCGTTAAAGCCAACTATCGGGAATCACTTGTACATACTCAGCGCAGTTGCTCGAGATTATCATAAGTGGTGTCGTTGGAAAGCTAGATAACAGGCCTTCTCGAGAGAATGTTAATCACACTCAGGATGGACAGAACTATCCGAGGAATAGAATGAAACTCACCCAAGGGAAACCGGGCGGCGAGTGATCATGAAGCGTAAAGGTACTCCTGACCCCGGAGAATTGTGGAGTAATTGGAGAAACCTCGCTCGGATCAAAACACTCTAAAACTATGTTAATCCTCACGAAATCATATTTTACCTCTGATATATACCCAAGAATGGACTATTTCTTTATCGTGTGTACCATATATAGGCTGGAGTTTCCTTTCCGAGCCAGATTCCTCTGTTCCACTCTCTTTCCGTCTCTCGCCGTATCTGTTTCATCTATTTTCATATTAAACTCTCTCTACTCAGTATATAAGCCAGATATATTTATTCAATAAGACAAGTTTCTTGCCCTCGACTTGACTGCTAAAACCAGTGCTCTGTAGAACGTCCCCTCGGGACTAGTAGCGTGACGCCTCCTGACTTGGTTATCTTTAGAAAGTAATAAACTTCACAAAGTTACTTGCCACCTCCCCTGTACGAGATTGGTTGTGTTCCTTCACCTCAGAGGATCTTTCCCTCGATTTGTATGTTAGGAAGTGAGCTCTGTAGAACGACCTTGGGACTAGTAGCGTGACGCTTCTCTACTTAACTACGAGTTGGTTGTTAGTTTCTTCACCTAGTAAGTAGCTGGTCACCTCTCTACGTGTTCCCGCGGAGAAGTGTTAGTTGCTTCACGAAGTTGTTAGCCAGTCTCGACGCTTTACCGCAGAGTGACTGATAGTTTCTTCAAGGAGTTTGATTTACTGTCATATTACTTGCTCGGCGGAATTTGGCCTGTAATAGAATTTCACAAACTTCCTTTGGCCCACTTGAGAATCTGATCGAGTCTTGAGCGTGTGAGTTCCCTCGAACTCCAGATCAACCTTAAATCTAGTTGCTTCCTTAGAGGGGACGGTTTCTAGTAAGGAATTATTCGGCTCCAGAGTGAGGGTTCCTTAGTCGACTTCCCTGTGAAGTTAGGCGAGCCACTAAGATTGTGGTACGAGTTCCTAGTGATTAAGTTCACTCACAATATCGTAGCTTGGCCCAGAGTTTGGTCGAGGACTTTACGGCGTCACAGCAGCTAGTGCCAGAGTTTGCCTAGGGTTGTTGACAAACCTCGAGATTACTATTCTAGCTAGAGCCAGAGTTTGCCTAGGAGAATCTTAGTTTCGTTGTATTGGTTTTGGTTTTGATTATTTGGTTTTGGACACATACACATTATTGGTTTTGGTTCGGTTATATTGATCCGGACATCTCGACGTTCCCTTGTACATATGTACACCCAACTTGGCTTCCCTCGACTCAGTTCTAAGAGTTGTCCAAGCTTAGTTACCCATGTTAACGCAACGGTCTTGAACCTGGAGCAACCGCGTGCATACCTCCGATACTATCAAACTTTCCCTCGGGGAATCTCTGACAACCCGCCCTCGCTCCCTTACATATCGATAGTCTGGTTAGGTGCGGTAGTGTTTTTGTTAGGTTGTTTTATAGCACCTTTCACACACCTACACGTAAATACCCAAATACCGGGTCACCTTTGCTTTTCGCGTTCTCTCTTTCTTCTCTTATCGATCTTATCAACACTGTCATCTCATCTGTCACGTATCATCATGCATCATGATAGACGGGGTTCTACGTGACGGCACAGAGTTTGTGGCGGAGATTAGTGTCATGGTCGAGATCTTGCAGTGAGTCCTTTGTCTTGCGTCTACTACTGACATTTGCGTTAGTGTCTGGAGCTCTGCCACACCCCGACATACCTACTTGCATTCCATGTGTTTGCATATTCAACCGTTCGTTGCTTCATACACCGGGAATAGTACTGCTTCGTTTATCCCAGTTGCGGCAAATGCACCGCTTCCAACCTCGTAAGTTCTCCTGGAGCATATCTATCGACTATCCTCCACAACCAACTCAACCATCATCACTCGAAACGCAAGTCTAAAGACCAAGAATGCACAACATTCCCGCATCACTTTCGCTCTCCTCGTTCTCTTGACCTTTCTTCTATTGATATCCCTAATTAACGCCGCCATATCATCCGCAATACCTCGTCCGGGTCTCATGAGTACTTGGGTATTACTTTTCCGGGCGGCGATTAGCGTTATGGTTGGTATACTGATGTGAGTTCTGTTGTTGTTGCATCTTAGGGATCGCTCTGATGTCTGGTTTAGTGTCTGGCCTTCGGACCTTTTTGCTGTCCATGGGTTTCGCATATCCAGCCCTTCATACATCATGGGACGTCTTGGCCTGCTTTATTCCCCGTCGCTGCAAATACCTGCTTCATGCTGTCTTCAATGACTCGTATACACATCTTGATGTTTCTACTAGTGCTAGCCTGTGGGTTCAATGCTTAGGAGGAACATGGGGGAAATTTGACAACGTTATGACCAGTTTGTATGTATATATGATCTCCGGAAGCTCAGTTCGCAATGCAAATCGAGTCGACTACAACCGTTCCATGAGGATGACGTGAGCCCCTTTTAACTGATCCCTAACATGATAGTAGTATATTACTAATCAGACAGGCGTTCGGAAGTTGAAGGTACATACCCAACAACTCGGAGAAGCGCAGAAATTGTTTCATCGTTGAGAGGCACAACACTAGTATCTACAGAATAGAGGATCAAGTTATCAAGTTATCAGCGAATCTTGACTCTTTCCTCGTTCCTTACCTGCTGCCGTTGCAATCTGAAGACATTGTCATATCATTATTTCAACTCTACCGTCCCCCGAGTTCCGCTTTTGGAGGGATCTCTTTTCTCCCCTTGTGTCGATTCACTCTTAGAGCTCGATTTCAAATGCCTTGCGAATGCCCAAGTGCCGATCCCCTGCTAACGGTGTTATCTTGGACAAATCCCAGTGAGACCCATCCTCCTTTTTCTCCGTCAGCTTTGGCTATTCATAGGCGCCTTTTCCATCGGAACCTTGTCCGACGTGTATATGCTGGAATATCAGTTTCCCCACTTCCAAGCTCCCACTGGCACAGCAATGTCTGAACTTGAAGGGACATTCAGCGGGGTCTGTTTGTCTGCTAACGGTACCCTCCGCCAGCCGGATGTTTGCTGAGTATCCATATGCCTTGTCTCGAGAATAATGGATCTCGTAGTCCTGGAGAGCTGTATGAACTTGGTAGAAAGAAATACGCATAGACACATAAAAATAAATGTACCGAGGTTTGTAAAACCACTGATATCAAAACGGTGAGATTCACATCTGTTGAACAAAGCAAACTGAGTCCTGTAACTCAGGAGTTGAAAAGTATTTAGATGTGTGTTGACAATTCTCGGTGAAGGAAATAATTTATGAAATACAGATCCTGTTCATGTAAAAAACTTAAGGCGCAGAGATTTTCAAAATTTTGAACGTGAATTCATAGCCTACGATTGGAAAGTATCAGTGTAAAGACAAGCTCCATGGGTCCAACTTGAATTCTGGTGGTAGTACAGATAAGTATCAAAATTTGTGGTATGTTAACACTGTACAGACTGAGAGCATTTACTTCATTACAACAGCGAATCACTCAAATTTCCAGCTTCCAAACGACCATCCTATTACCTGCAGGCGGAGCATCTTCCGGAATTCTATCGTAAACCACCTCCCATCCCGGACCAAGCACCTCAGCGTAGGAATCGAAGTTGCTATAGAAAGGCGGCCCAGTGCTGTAAGGAGAGTTGGGAACATAAGGGAACATCAACGTAATGAGATATCCTCCTGGTTTAATGAGGGAGTTCATCTGTGTACCCCAGAGGCCTCGCTTGGAAGGAGGTATTGCAACGAAGAAGCTGTGAATGTTGTATCAGTAAAACGTGCAGTGACAAGTTCCCTGTGCATAAGTACGTGTAATCGTAAATCAGCCCAAACTTGTCTTTGTCGGCAACCTTGTACTCGAAGAAATCAGCAGCCTCGATGTGGACTTTTGACGCCAGTTCTGGGGTTGTTCCGATCAATTGCTTTGCTGCCTCAATCGCAATACTTGAAGCTTCTAGACCAAATGCTTCGAGTCCCAAAGCAGAAGCAAAGTATATCGGGTCATATCCCTGCGAAATACACCTATCAATACCGGTTTGAACTCTATGACGATAGACATACCCTTCCACAACCTGGAACCAACGCCCTTCCTTCTTTCGGAAACGGTACCTCTCCACTCTCAATCAGGCTTCGCAGCGGAGGCTGGACTTTACCTGTGTCCCAGGGAGTGATTTTACGCTGCCTGTTGTAAGCGTAATAACGAGCCATTAGAGCCAGATGAGAAATCAAGCCGTGTATGACAGTACCATAAGATATTCCAGCTTTGAGGATCCTCTGTGACAATATGCCCAACAGCGTTCACAGCGTGAGGGACTGGATGCCAATTTTCGGAGGCAGGTGTCGAGGCGGACATTGTGTAAGTATTAGTTCAAGATTGGAGATTCGTTGCGGATGGGAAGGAAGGAAGGAGGGATTTATTATATGGCATGGTCCAAGAGTTGCACACCGGATCCAGAGACTACTCCGGCGTGGGTACGTACACTCATACTGAAGGTGTACTATTCAGACAGGTTTTTACCTTGTCCATTTTCGAAGAAGAAGCAAGTTTTGAGGACAGTTTGCGCTAAATTACTTGCGAAAAGTCAAGATTAGGTCCTGCTGGATCCTTTGGGCTCGATTGTGTCCTGGGCGTGGCCTGTTCTCATTGGGGAACACTGTCAGATACGTACATAAATTGCCTCGGACCTGTGTAGAATCATACTATGCCTAATTGGCATAATATGGTAGTATGGATTTGACATACAATAAAAGCCGGATAATGGAGACATTGGTGCTTGCATTGACCATTGAAGTTGTTGAGCTAGACCAGATGATGGTTGAAGGAAGGGAGGGATCGATCGAATGAAGTTGGACCTAGCTGCGGCGTCCCACCGACCGCGGCCATCAAATATATGGCAAGGCCAGTGACATGATTCAATTGATGCTGTCATTAACAAATCATTTGAGGGTAGGCCAGTGGTTGCGGCCACTCTTTTGCACTCCTTTGCTTCCTACCGAGCATCGTCAGTTTGTGCATGAGATGATGTCTATAAATATGCCAAAATGTTACAACTGTCCTGGCTACCATTATAACACCCATTTATAGTACAGTTTTGTTCACTTCATCTCGAGACTGGGATTCAGTTGTCACTTGAAAAGTTCCATCAAACAACCCTATACTCAAGCAATTTATGGAGGAATTTTGATCAAATTATGATTTTTTGTTATGGAACGTATGACAGCATACAGCCAGACTGTCATAGTTTTCCATTTGCTGATGTTGCCGATAAGTGGTTTATATTTTTCTCCGGTATCTCCAAGTAATTATTGTGAGAATTAACTTTTTTTTGAGTTTTTTGAAATATCTATGGGCTCTGAGAGTGCTTCTGAGGCACGAGACAATCTCTGACATACAGAAACCACCTAGAAAATATGAGAAACAGTGGCGGATCTAGATGGCACACAGTGCCTCCAACCGACAGATTTAAAGCTTCCTATTACCTAAATGGAGCTAATGATCATTGATGGTACGTTTGCACTACAGAGGTAACTGGTGCCTCGAGTGTTAATGTACTATTATCTTCATCGAAGGAGCCTTCCGAGGTCCGCAGGTGGTTTCCAAGTAGCCTCCATATATAGTTCATACCCAACTCGGCCACCTGAATCCTGATAAGGAAGGATTCAAAGTCACGGTTCAAGATCTCCCATGGTGCAAATGAGAAACATTCGCGCTAATTAGTTGCAGTCTACAATATTTGAGCATTGAGCACAAGGCCGATACTTTCAAATGTTTCATTCTGTACCAAATAAGGAAGTACTTAGCTGAGTTATCTAATTTTTCTCAGATGCCAATATACCCTTAAGCCCTATTTGCTGAATAGTACAATGGGAAATAAAGTTATGCAGCAAAATTTTGCAGACTCAAGGCAATTGATGGACTGCGGGAAGTAAATGACGATGAGGTCAAGGACTTGGCCCAGCTGAGAAAGATGAATAGAGACTAGAGTTCACGAAAGCTTGATTCAGATAATAATTTAATACCAATATGCAGTCTCTGTATATCTCTGCAGTAACTTCCTAACTATTTTTGTGCACTAGTCCTAGTCCTTCAAGATAGCCCCGGAAATTCTTGTTTCTAGTAGCAAATGGAGAACAACCTTACGCACAAGACCTGCCATCTTAGATTTGTAGTTCCGAATCCGATGAGCTTCTTCTAATATTTATCCCCACTCCTCAATTAAGGTTCAAATTTCTATACTAAGATGGTACACTGCAAGGTAAGTCAAAGGACTAGTGACTACAAGTACGACAGATCACTTTCAAATAAAAAGGGATACAGGAGAGCGTGGATTCCCTCAGGTCTTGTTTGCGCGTCAACCTCTTCCAAGTTTTTCTATTATCATGAGTAATTCACAGTCCAACCACAGTCAAAATTCTGGTGTTCACCAATCACAGCGGGGTATATCCGGCACAACCCCGTTGAGCAAGAGCGAAACTACACCACCGCATTTACTTCCATGTTCACTGGGGTCACATCAGGCTTATTGTTCATGTCCAAATCAAAACGTTCCGGAAGATCCAGCAGCAGAGCATGCTTTCGAGGCTTTTATAACGCAGTTTCCTCGTAAGAATTCCTCGCCTTGGGCCATTTAAATACCTGATTTCTCGTCAGAATATCGCCTAACATGGATGCTTGACACTCTACGGCGTAGTGATTACACTCGGCTCTCACGAACCTTGCCTGACGGTTCTAGAGAGACAGAAACCTATGTTGACTACATGGGTGGCGCGCTCTATCCGGAATCTCTAATCCGAGTCCATACCGAGTTTCTTACAGGCAATGTACTGGGAAATACACACTCCATTAGCGCTAGGTACGTTTTAATTTATTAGCCTATTTTGGGAGCGCTCTGAACTGGAATAGCTCACAGCTTTCATTGAAACATGTGGAAGAAGCGAGGACGGCCGTCCTTAGATTTTTTGATGCTCCACAGTCTGTCTCTGAGGACGACTTAAATGAGTACACAGTGGTATTCACCTCCAATGCATCCGGAGCTCTCAAGCTCGTGGGGGAAGCATATCAATTCACAAGAGGTAAGTATATCTGCTATGAGTATTAATTCCCCACCAATGTGATCTTTAGGAAGCTCCTTTGTCTTATGCGAGGATTCACACAATAGTGTCAATGGTATCCGTGAATTTGCGAGACGAGGAGAGGCTAACGTGGTTTACATTCCCGTTGATCGCCAAGCAAACCAAGGAGGTGCATTCAATTTGGATGAGGCCAAAGTGAGTATATGCGTTCTATTGAGCCCACTGCCATCTGATATTCCTTTTAATTCGTTTGAAGAGTGCGCTTTTAAAAAAACAAACCCCCGCAGGGTGCATCGAGTCTCTTTGCACTGACAGGTTTGTCCAATATAACCAATGCCAAATGTCCCGGTTTGTATACATCTGCATCTCCGGAAGAGGGAGATGCCTCAATTGTCACTTATGCTCGGACCCTTGGATATCATACAATCTTGGATGCTGCTGCATTGGCACCAACGTCACGAATATCTCTTGCCCAGATCCCTGTTGATGCACTTGTGGTGTCTTTTTACAAAATGTTTGGATTCCCAACTGGTATTGGAGCACTTTTAGTAAGTTTTTTCGTTAGTTCTGCTTCATAGTATAATTAATCCTTTGCCCCAGGTGCGAAAAGGATTTCTCCGTATGCTCAAAAGCAAGCGACCATGGTTTGCCGGAGGATCAGTAGAAGTCGTGCAGGTTCCCGGATGGGCCTACACAATGAAAGGTGTGGGAGAAGAACCTGAAAGTTTCGAAGTATAGATATCCGCTAAACCGTTTGAAACAATGATATTTATAAGCTATTTCTTCCACAGGATGGGACAATTAATTACCTTCTTCTCCCTGCGATAACTTCAGGTCTTCGTCTTCTCTCCATGTACCTTCCATACTTGCCCCTTCGCTTGCACTGCCTGGTGCATCATCTCATTTCCGAGATAAGCCAAATACGGCATCATGGCGGGGATGGGGATATGGAACGAGGCTTGAGAGTATGTCAAGTTCTCTCCCGAAAACCCACGAAAACTTTGCAAAGTCTCGGAGAGACCGATGATGAGACGGGAGGGATAATAACATGCATCTTTGTCGATGTCAGTTACTCTTTAGTAACCCCTTTTTTTACTGTGGTGCTGATGCTTTAATAAATGCATTTAGGAAGCAGGGAAGCCGTTTCCTTTGTCGTTCATCGCTCACTCTGCTGCACAGGAGGGTATTTCTCTTCGGACAGGATGTATGTGTAATCCTGGTGGAACCAGAGCCCTGCTAGGAATACAGAGAAGCATGAAATTTGTCGAGGACGGCAGACTGATGCGTGAGGATACGTCACTACAGCAGCAAAAGCAAGCGGGCACAACTTGTATTAACTTTGCTAATTTGCCAACCCACCAAAGGGGATCAGTAGAATTTGGTGTGGTTCGGATAAGTCTGGGACTAGGCTCCGACTGGAGCGATGTATGGCGGGTACTTCAGTGGGCAAGGAAGGTAAGTGATGCTGGAGAACGGAGGGAGATGTGGGGGAGGTGGATGGCTAGAGATGGGCGATCCACGACGGAGGACAATGATGTGTAAGATTGTTGAATCAAAGAAATTCTTGGACTGTATTACATCTAAATAAAGAAGTATTTAAAAAATGTTCAATGTACCACCAACGCTAAAAAAATCTACAATTACTGTTAAGTACTCGGAGTCATGCGTGATTTTCATGAAGGTCTAGAGATGCAATTCTCATAAATAAGTTTCAAGCTATGGACTCGGAGCCTGTGTGTAGTACACATTACTACTATTTAATAGAGTCCCCGCCATAGTATGTGTATTGTGTATGAGTATTGTGATCCAGACTTTTCTCCTGGGGGCTTATGATCTGAGTGATGGGGAAGTCGGTGTGGGAGGCAGCGGAGTGGCAGGATGAAGTGTCATAATTAACCGCGGAGATGGTGGTGGTCTAGGGGTACGCGGAGAGCGCACACCCTCATCTAGTAGTGGAATTTTCGGTCTTCCATTTGGTGCACAATGCTTTCTGATCTGGTTGTGGACTTTCATCGGAATGCAGGGGAAATGTGGATAATGTGTGTCTTGGATATAGCTTGCCGTGGCGGGTGAGGCGCTGGTAGAGGGCAGTTCGGGGGTGTGGTGCGCACTGGTTGTGCTAGATAAGTAAAGACAGGCGAAGACTAAGTGATTACTACTCCAGTTGGCCAGTGTGGGGTCGTAGTATTAATGAGGGCAGTGAGCATGGGGCCGCATGGCAAGAAGGGCGGATCATTGAAGGAAGGGGGGAAGAGAGGGCAGAGTCGACTTTAAATTTGGGGAAGTAGTATCATGAACCATAAATCCAAACTAATGTAATCTGAAATCTGAACGACACCATCAACACACAGCGAATATACAACTCACATTAAAGCATCTGGCACTGGTATCATCAATGTGCAAACTCAACCTGAAAAATATGTTCCCCCAATTCCAAACTATACTCCGTCCAGCGGACCGCGCTAACGACTATCTCTGGGACCCATAGGCTGATTATAATCGCACAAATCCACAACACAGGCGCCAAATCATCCAGGAACAGCGAAGCCCCCACGGTATAAGCCCAAAGTGCGTCGAGAGGACCTGTTTATCGATACATCTCAAAAATACACGAGCCTCCAGTTTCCACCAGCGTCCGCTTTTCTCTGCACTTCTTCCGTATGAAGATACTGCCCAACGCAAAGACGGGCAGAACGCGCCGATCATCTCACGAGCACGTGAAGACTGCTTTTGATTTCATGTTTTGACCAATGGCACGTCTTTCGGTTCACAGTATCCTGGGCTCTGGTCTTCTACATCCCTGTCTTTGTGGTGCTTGCGCTCTACGCTTCCTTCCACTCTCACTTTCTCTCATGGAATCTTAGAAGAATATCACAAGGACGAGCTTGGATTAGAAGAAGCAGATTAACACGCGTCTTAGGACAGGTGTTCACTTCAACAACTGAAACCGCCAATGCGAATGCCCTCTCCCCTCCGAATTCCACAACGAAAATCACTCAAAATCCAGTATGCAACTCCAAAGACAAAGAACGTACGGCATTTCCAAGTGACCTTCGCATTCCTCGTTCCCTCTATCTACCGACATCGCCAATCGATCTCATATCGGTCTTTATTCCTCAAGGCCTTAGGCCTTATCGATTATCGGCGTCGCCATTATAAGATCTCATACATCCATCCGTAGGATACATCTCGCTTTCCTTTATTCTCTCTGAGTCTTATCGATCTTATCCCTTATCAGTGTCGCCATCTCATCCGTACATCCGTACAATACATCCTGACGGGATTTGAGATGACAGGGCATTTCTTCATGTGTACTTGGGCGCATTTGTGGCGATAATTAGGATTATGGTCGTGATGAAGTGAGTTCTTTGTTGCATCCAGGAATTAAGTTGTTCTGACGTTTGCGTTAGTCTGGCCCTCTGTTGTCAACCTGATATACCAACTTACAGTCCATGGGTTCGCATATCCGACTATTCGTTGCTCATCATACACCAGCCATACTGCTTCATTTATCCCAGTTACCGCAAATTCACCGCTTCAAAGCTTCAAATTCAAACCTCGTAAGCTCTGCCCAACCATCGCTATCTTTCACAACCAACATCTCTCAAAATCCAGATATCCAAGTCCAAAGGCATGGTGTTGCCGCATCACTTTCACTCCTTGTTCTCTTGACCTTATCGATATCCCTCTTTGGCGCCGTCTTATCATCCGCCATGGTGGGACTGTACGTGACGGGACTCTTTTTTCAAGTGATTTAGTACCGCTTTTGTGGACTAGAAGCGTTACGCTCGGTATACTGAGTGTTTTTGACGTTGTGTATATCGTTCTGACGTCTAGTTTAGTGTTTGGCCCTCTGTCATCGACCTAGGACCTACTTGGCGACCGTGGATTCGCACATCCGGCCATTCAGTGTCTCATACTTAGGACACACTGGTCGCCTTCCCATTACCGCAAACGCATCTGGTCTTGACGCGGGTAGTCTACCTCCCTTGGAGGGGTATACGCGTTTTGATGTCCTATTAGCTTCAGTGGTCGAGAGGAAGACAAGGGAGAGTTTAACAGTGTTGCAGGTAGTCTATCTATTATACGATGTACTCACAATCCAAATTACGTTACTACTGAAGATGAATATGTACTGAGCAGATCGCTCGTGAACCCTACCTGATGCATCCTCTTCAATCATCCGAAAGTACGCTTTCAATCAGACGTTCGGTGGTTGAAGTAAAGGAAATACATGTCCAATAACAAGCGCAGTAATTGTGAGCGCCAATATTAAGAGGTATCGTACCCGTTATCTGTAGAACTGATAATCACTTATCAGTGAATTATTGTGGGTAGGCGTCCTAAAACGTACCAGCTACCCTCACAGTCACCTCACGCACCCCAACTTGAATCAACAACACTACCAACCATTCGAGGTTCCGTCACACGTTGTCAATATTACAAGAACGCGAATGAGTCTCGGAAGATGAGAGATAGAAGCAAAGACTGGCCACCAAGATTTCACCGGCGCCAGCAGCTCTGCCTTCAATCGCTCTGTAATCATCCACCGTCCGAAAGGTACTGGTCCAGAGGTATTGAGGAAATGTGTTACTGTCCTGAATGATTTTGTTCCTGCAAGCCAGCGAGCGCACGTGTAGAATCGCTGGAGGAACATAGATACATTTGCGAGGCCCGGAGGAGTGACGTGAATGAGTGAAAAGGAAGGAAAGGAATGAACAGAAGCAAGGAAGTGGGGAAGCTGCACGACGGCATACACAGGGTCGGATTGATCACCTCCGGATCGGATTGAGGACTTGCTATACGAAGCGTCGCGACCGCCAGAAGACCCAGATTCCACCAATCCGTGCCCAGTGATTAGAAGGAGGTTGAAAATGTTGAGGTCTGGGATTTGTCCTGTTATTAGGAAGCCGATACAGAGGGATCCGGAGATAATTTGTTAGAAGGGACGGACGGCGGGAGCGGCGAAAGAAGTGGGAAGTCGGCATTGGACTGCGATGATATCGTCGCCCAGACTCGAATTGGCCATTGACCGAGATGCATGCGGCTTGGAAAAGATGTTCGACCACCGCTGCAGAATGAGCAGAAAAAGGTGTACAAGAACTTCTAGCTTTGGGAGCAGGACTAGTAGTAATGAAAGTTCTAGTAGACGAAGTTGAGCGTGAGCAACAAGCGATAATAGACACCACTTACCTCGTAAAGTCTTCCTACGTCGGATACTGGAAATTTCCAGATATAATAATATAGCCATGTTTACTCTCTCTCACAGCTCTTCCCTTGTTCTCAGAAACATTTGCAACAGAATGGGCTGTCGCCTCGAAAAGTAGACGTGTTTTGCGGCGTATAGAGTGCAACTAGCGAGAGTAACGTCTGGATCTGATTGTTGAAACATTCACAAAGAGGCAGAAAGGCCGGAAAAACCGCAAAAAGCAACGGGCTTTTGCATTTGTATTTCAAGGCGGAAACAATAAGAATGGAAACAACGCCAACGCTGTCATTCTGAGCCTGCCAACCGGTCACGGTGCAACGGCAAGGATTTGCACGTCCGAATTGCGCTGAAAAACAATCCTTGTAGCAATAAAGCAGACGCAGAGGCGTGAAAGTGGACTGGATACTATCACTCCCGTAGTGTTTCAAAATTTTTTAAAAAGCATGCTGCAAATGCCTTTAACCTCCCTCGATGGCCACCGGATTTAGAGGGAATAGAGGATGGTACTGAACGAAACTTTCTATCTATTTTTTATTATCCAATTTTATGCTATTCGAGCTCGAGAGCTTTCCCGGTGCATTTCCCGTAGTGTTTCAAAAAATCAGAAAATGCTTGTGCAGCGAATATCTAATGGAATTTGATTCTAAAAACACTGGCAACATAGAAAAGACCAGTATACATTTCATTTCCAGAGCATACTTAGTGAGATTTGTGACAGAATAACCTTCAAAGGACATTTTGAAACACTACGGGATTTTGAAACACTGTGGGAATGATAGTAGAGTGTATTTGGAACCCCCTGGCAATGTTGCGTGTAAGTTTTCGAAAGTTGCGACAGCTTTAAGATCGAAAAATCCGATCATATTCTGTCAGACGTCATCGTAAAGATTAGGGTTAGAAACCCTTGGCGCCGTCGTTGCAGGTCGTTGCACTCGATGACGACGATAAGTTTATCGGCGAGACCCATAGCTAATGCGCTAAGATCTAAGAGGCTTGTACAGAATAATCCAATGAATTTGCCATGTAGTCTAAGGTATATACTAATTCAATGATAACAGCGCAAATATTTGAATATTTGAGGCTTGCTCGTCGTTTCCTCCAGCGACGAGGCCATGAGAGCGATGAGGAGGCAACGACGTTCAACGGCGACAGCGATGATGGGCCGATGACGACGTATGCAAATCGGGAGATCTTAGGGTTAGGCCGATCGAATGAGCTGCCAGCTCTTTTTGGAAAGTTGCATCAAGTTTTCAACAAGTTGCGAAAAAAGTGTCTCCAAATACACTCTAGTAATGAATTAATGAAGCTTTGAAGACGAAGATTTGAGTGTCGAAGCTCTCAACGGAAAGCAATGAATGTCAAAACTGACAGTGACACGGGATGACACGGGATCATGATCCCGTGTCCATTCTTTTGACGTTATTTTCAAAAATGGACAGTCCCTCATTTCGTCCATCAACAGATTGTTTCTTGATATCGTACCACCATCATCGCCGCAATTTTCGTGAATCCAGTAACGCATGTCTACCACACTTAACCCAAAGCTCGATTTGTCCAAGTATGTTATCCGACTCCTTCATTGAATCCTTTCATCGATCGCTGACCCGTGTTAATCGATAGGTTGGTTTTCAAAATCGAGGGTACGCCGCAGTCATATATTCATGTCTTCTGCTCATTTGTGTGTGAAAATACCAGCGATCAAGCTCAAACTCGATAACCCTCCAAAAAGCGGGAAAATCTCCGTGACTCTTCAAGCTAAGAAAGATGGCATGCTTGATGAGAAAGGCGGTGTTGCCAAGAGTGGCCGCCAAAAAGTAAATCGTGAGATGCAATGGGAGATGAACACCAACATGTGAGTGCTTAATTTTGGTTTGATTTTTTGGGATAGTATGCCCCGCACACATTTGAATATCTGCATGTACCTTGAATACATAGAGCCTTTTCGGAGCTGCCACTGGCTTTGCAGATCTCTATCATGTGCATTAAATTGACAATTTGATGAGTAGCGTTGTGGATGCACAAGGGATCATCACTGTGGACGTTGAAGAGCACCACAGAGTGCGCAAATCCAAATCTTTAGTTTCCAGCCCATTGTCACTCAAGAATGAAGACATCTTTGATAAATTTGTCAAATCAGGTGTAACACGTAGGTAGCCTATCAAACGCAGATAACTTTTGCTGATACGGTTTTGCAATCTCAAAGGGGACGCTCAAGAATTCACCTTGACTGGAGCTGATTTGACAATCATACTGAGCATTTCTGCTGTAAGTGCTGACACCATTCGAGACATTTTTCCATCTTGACATCAGAATGAATAGTATTCACTTGATCATCTTTTGAAAACATTTAGTCCTCCTAGGGAAGTATCAAGCTGGGCTTGACTTAATCTTGCAATTAGCAAGTGCTGTGGGAGGAGTGAGTTAATCTTTAATTGTTCAAAGTGCTCAAAGTCTTCAAAACTCATGGTCACTTTAACAGTTAAATGCTGCAGCCGGAGTAGCCATAAGTGCAGCCACTCAAGCTTTTGAGGTAGGAACTTCTGTTGAGTTTACATGAGAATGTTCAGTAACTTGAAAACTTCAATCTCTAGTTTCTGAAAAAACAGGAAAAGTGTCATCAGGATATCCTTGGTCTTTTTGAACAGATGGGAGCCATGCTTTTCATCATTGCAGATGCTGGCCCACTCAAGGACCATTCAAATGTGGCAAAAGAAGTCATTGGTTCTATTCTAGAGTGCATCCAAGGGGCTGTTGAGCAAGTATTGATAAAATGTCAGGAGAATATGCTGAGTAAGTGCAAATAGACTGGCTCTCCACATATTGTAAATTGATTTGAAAATTTATAGAGCAGCTAATATTTTCATCAGACCTTGCAGACAAAATTTCTGACTTCCGCAACAAATTTGATGATTTGAAACAACAGTACAGAGATGTTTTGAGTCAAGTTACTAGTCTACTCGCCCTGTCCATTGGTAAGAGAATGAATAACTATCTACATATATTAGTGACACTAAAAAAGCAATGTTCTGCAGAGCATGACAGGATCCTTACAGAGAAATTGAAGCCTCAGTCTCATGAAGGCTACAAAGTTTGCAACAAGGATACCCGTGTTGCGCTTCTGTCCAATCTGGTAAAAAGCATCAAGGAGAAGAGCATTGTTTGGCTGCATGGCCTGGCAGGAACAGGCAAAAGTTCCATTGTGGGCTCACTTGAACAGAAATTCTGTGAGAAGCCAGTTGATCCAGATCTCACTGGTATTGAGTTGGCCATTGGTTTTCATTGTACACGAGGAACCAGATCTGAAGATTTGAATATTCTGGTTCCCACACTGGCTTACAATATTGCAAGAAAATATCCTGCATTTAAAGGATGTTTGGCAGATGATCCACAGCTAAGCACTTCAGGTGGATTGCATCACCAATTCAAAAATCTCTTGCATCAGCCATTGAAGATACTGAAAAATGAGAAAAATAGATCTCCTCCAAGCCAAATATTAGTTATCATTGATGCACTTGATGAGTGGGCGGTGGAAAAGGACAGCCGTAAATTGTTTTTGGAGGAGGTTCAAGACCTGTGCAGGAACCATGACTGGATCAAGTTTGTGATAAGCAGTAGGCCAAATACTGAGATCAGGGAAGCTTTTGCAGGTGGGGAGCATCTAGAAATGGATATTCAGCAGGATCCAAATACCCAGGAGGACATTGCAATGTTTCTCAGACAATGTATCAGGAAAGAGCCTAAGGTGGCTCAGGCCATCAATGAGGAGGACGAGCTATGGTTACTGGCTTATGTAGAGTCACTCTTTATATTGGCAGACACTGCATTCAAATTCCTGGCTCATGGGCTTGCACCCAAAAAAACAGTTGGATATTATGAAGAACTTACAAAAGAAAGAATCCAGGGCTAATCCCTATGGCATCCTATATGATCTATACAGCACTGTTTTGACAGAGGCCATACAAGACCGAGAGCATGATACTGGGGACTACATGAATGTCATTGCTACACTGTTTATACTGGAGTACCCAGTGACAGAAAAGGCATTGAGGGAACTCACTGGTGATTATACGGTGGATGCAGTTGAATCACTGGGTGCGGTGCTGTACAAAAGTGGGGATGGCAAAATTAAATTCCATCTATCTTTCAGAGAATTCTTGCAGATTGAAGGAAAGAAAAGGGGTTTAATATCAATCTGAAGGAACAACATAAGCATCTTACAGATGCCTGTTTGAAAGTCTTGATGACCAAGTTGAAATTCAACATCTGCAAGCTAGACAATTCCAGTATTCCCAATGAATTGGTATCAAATCCTGATATAAAGACACGAGTTGGAAAATATATCTCCGAAGAGCTTCAGTACTCCTGTGAGAATTGGGCTCACCATTTGGGTGAGATAGAGCAACCAGATGATGCTATGATGGCACAGGTAGTACAGCTAGTGAATGAGGAGAAGATTGTATATTGGATGGAGTGCTTGAGCTTGATGGGAAGAACATCTCAAATCCGAGTGAGCATGGACAGTTTGTCAGATAGGAGAAAGTCAAAGGTAAGAGTTGCGAAATGGAGCAAGTACAGTACACATCATCTGATTAAGTACACAGAATTTGAAGCCAAAGATAGTGGAGATGGCAGATGAGATTGCAAAATGTGTGGGGGTCTTTTATTTTCCAATTGCTCACAGCACACCACATTTATATGTGAGTGTACTGCCAATGATTCCAGAGAACACTTTGTTATATCAAAATGTTCACAAGTACCTTGACAAAGTGATAAGAATCAAACAAGAAGGAAAACACAAACATTGGGTTGCAGAAATCAATCAAATCCCTCATGACAACATAGTATCTTGTGTCAGCTATTCTCCCAATGGAAAACACATCGTGTCTGGCTCTAGCTATGATGGGACCCTAAGAATCTGGAATGCAGAGACTGGGCAGCCAGTAGGAGAGCCATTTATGGGGCATACTGACACGGTTCAGTCAGTTGCCTACTCTCCAGATGGAAAACACATTGTGTCTGGTTCAGGTGATGAGACCCTGAGAATCTGGAATGCAGAAACTGGGCAGCCAGTAGGAGACCCATTAAAGGGGCATAATCATTCAGTTCAGTCAGTTGCCTACTCTCCAGATGGAAAACACATTGTGTCTGGTTCTTATGATCAGACCCTGAGAATCTGGAATGCAGAAACTGGGCAGCCAGTAGGAGAGCCATTAAAGGGGCATAATCGTTGGGTTGAGTCAGTTGCCTACTCTCCAGATGGAAAACACATTGTGTCTGGTTCTTGTGATCAGACCCTGAGAATCTGGAATGCAGAAACTGGGCAGCCAGTAGGAGAGCCATTGACGGGGCATACTAGATTGGTTGAGTCAGTTGCCTACTCTCCAGATGGAAAACACATTGTGTCTGGTTCTGATGATCAGACCCTGAGAATCTGGAATGCAGAAACTGGGCAGCCAGTAGGAGAGCCATTAAAGGGGCATAATCATTGGGTTCAGTCAGTTGCCTACTCTCCAGATGGAAAACACATTGTGTCTGGTTCAGGTGATCAGACCCTGAGAATCTGGAATGCAGAAACTGGGCAGCCAGTAGGAGAGCCATTGACGGGGCATACTAGATTGGTTGAGTCAGTTGCCTACTCTCCAGATGGAAAACACATTGTGTCTGGTTCTGATGATCAGACCCTGAGAATCTGGAATGCGGAAACTGGGCAGCCAGTAGGAGACCCATTAAAGGGGCATAATAGTTTCGTTCAGTCAGTTGCCTACTCTCCAGATGAAAAACACATTGTGTCTGGTTCAGGTGATGAGACCCTGAGAATCTGGAATGCAGAAACTGGGCAGCCAGTAGGAGACCCATTAAAGGGGCATAATCATTCAGTTCAGTCAGTTGCCTACTCTCCAGATGGAAAACACATTGTGTCTGGTTCTTCTGATCAGACCCTGAGAATCTGGAATGCAGAAACTGGGCAGCCAGTAGGAGAGCCATTAAAGGGGCATAATAGTTTCGTTCAGTCAGTTGCCTACTCTCCAGATGGAAACCAGTAGGAGACCCATTAAAGGGGCATAATCATTCAGTTCAGTCAGTTGCCTACTCTCCAGATGGAAAACACATTGTGTCTGGTTCTTCTGATCAGACCCTGAGAATCTGGAATGCAGAAACTGGGCAGCCAGTAGGAGAGCCATTAAAGGGGCATAATAGTTTCGTTCAGTCAGATGCCTACTCTCCAGATAGAAAACACATTGTGTCTGGTTCTTCTGATCAGACCCTGAGAATCTGGAATGCAGAAACTGGGCAGCCAGTAGGAGAGCCATTAAAGGGGCATAATGATTTGGTTCAATCAGTTGCCTACTCTCCAGATGGAAAACACATTGTGTCTGGTTCTTATGATCAGACCTTGAGAATCTGGAATGCAGAAACTGGGCAGCCAGTAGGTGAACCATTAAAGGGGCATAATGGTAGGGTTCAGTCAGTTGCCTACTCTCCAGATGGAAAACATATTGTGTCTGGTTCTTATGATCAGACCCTGAGAATCTGGAATGCAGAAACTGGGCAGCCAGTAGGAGACACATTGAAAGGGCATAATGATTCGGTTCAGTCAGTTGTTTACTCTCCAGATGGAAAACACATTGTGTCTGGGTCTAGTGATCAGCCCCTGAGATTCTGCAACACAGAAACCAGCTTGCTAGGAGCAGAGTCATCAAAGGAGCTCAACAATTTGATTCTATCCCTTGCCCATTTTTCCAGCTCCCTTGAACATCCCCACACTTTGGCCACTAGCCAAGGCTGGGTGGTAGTAAATACTAGCAGTCTTTTGTTTTGGCTTCCTTCCAGTACAGGGTCGGAGTTGCTGACCAACGCCAGGTTCTCACCATCCCTGCTGATGCTGCCAATCAAGCAGTGCACATTGACTATGGTAATTTTATATATGGTAAAAACTGGGAAAGTTGTTGGAAATTGTTGTAATGTGTGTGCTTTTATAATCTACAAGATATGGAATTTCTATTAAGGAATCTGATGAGTGTCCAATGAGGTGGTCAGTCCTGGGATCCAACACAAGTAGTTAGTGTGGCTGAACAAGGTATTAGTAGATATCTCGCAAACGCATCAGTACTACAGTACTACATGCAAGCTTATGAACTGTACATACTGTATAATATTGCTGATATGATGCATAAGTATACGGACATACAAACCTACCGGCTAACTAAATTCTCGAGTTGCCAGCAATATCCAATGCAAGAGGTATCTACTTCAAACTTCTTCCATTTCTCAAAATATGGGCTGGTAGTACTCTCATCTGCCTGCTTGAATGTCAATACAGACCTAAATGATAACTGTTAACAACCCAAAAACAAACTGTGTCTTATTGGTGTTTACACACGGTCATATCAGGTTGCGCAATGTCAATGTTGGAGATCTATTTAACAGGTTGGCCAATGCCAGTCATGAAGCAGATTGTAGCTGGATAGAGCATATACCCAACATCATGGATGGCATAAGTATAGCACAACAATCTAAATTATACTTTACAAGCTCACTTACATTGTGTAAGGTATTAAACAACTTAACACATCTCCTGTTCATAACTATTATTACTTGGCACTCAAAATGACTCGGAATGACTAGACCTGCTTATCATATGACTATGACTTGCCCTGCTAGTACCTATCTAATAGTATGTATATAGTGTGTACAGCTCAATCCTGCAACTGTAATCACGAATCCTTATGATTGTGCTGAATAGTGCTTGTGCATCCACTTAGAAGTTAGAACCTTCTGAATCATGGAAATATGGGGGTAAAAAAAATATTTTAGTGGGCTCCCAGCACCAACCAACTGGGGGTTGTAACGGACCGCGACCCCTGTGCCCTCTTGGATTTTCTATAGCTAGACTGCCCGGTTTACCGCAAGTTTGCACTATTCCACCGAGAACCTCCTTAATTGTCAGATTGACTATAAGGAGGGATAGTGAAAATTCATCCAGCCCGCATCCACAGAGTCCGCTCTAAACTTGGTGAAGATACCGATTGTAATGTTGCGCTTGTTTCAGTCCAATCTGGTAAGTCATTGTTGCTAGACACCAGCGCTTGAGGGGTATTATTTGAAGAATCTCATTGTGTTGGGGGCCCACTACTTGATTTAGGCAACTGTACAGTGGCAGAAGGCACACCATCATGTAAAAGGGAAGTTATGACCTCCCAGGTGTGTACCTGTTTATTGATACATCTCCTTGCAAAATATATGAGCTCTGGTTTCCCTCGATGTCTGCTTTCCCTGCACTTGAAGATAGTGTCCAACGCAATGATGGTCAGAAACACGCTGATCATCTCATGAGCACATGTATACTGCTTTTTCAATTTCACGTTTTAGGCTTTCAGTTCACGCTTGTCCCGGGCTCTGGTAGGCTCTGGTCTTCTGCATTCCTATTTTTGCGGTGCTTAGGCTCTACACTTCATTTTCTCTTAAGGAACGGTCAGAAGAATACCACAAGGACAAACTTGGATTAGAATGAGCAGATGAAGCAAGAGATAGTAAACACGTCTTAGGTCTCTTAATGGTGGCAGGTATGACTGGATATCACTGGACAGCTCAAGCCGCTCATGTGCATGCCCTCTTCAGCCACCCATATCCCCCTCAGAATTTCTCAACCAACAAAACCCGGTACCCAATTCCAAGGACAAAGAATGCATGGCGTTCCCGAGTCACCTACGGTCTCCTCATTCCTGTTCTCTTTTTTCTGTTATCGATCTTAATCCTCAAGGCCTTATCAATATCGATTATCACCATCGCCATCTTAAGATATCGATTATCACCATTGCCATCTTAAGATATCATATATCAGGATCTCATCAATCCATCCGTAGGATCTCTCTTATCGATCTTATTCCTTATTGGTGTTGCCATCTCATCCATACAATACATCCTGACTGTCTTCAGTGTACTTAGGCGCATCCGTGGCAGCGATTAGTGTTATGGTCGGTATTTGGGTATTTACGTGTAGGTATGCGAAAGGTGCTATAAAACAACCTAACAAAAACACTACCGCACCTAACCAGACTATCGATATGTAAGGGAGTGAGGGCAGGTTGTCAGAGATTCCCCGAGGGAAAGTCTTGTAATATCGGATGTACGCACGCGACTGCTCCAGGTTCAAGACTGTAGCGCTAACATGGGCAACTAAGCTTAGACAACTCTTAGAACTAAGTTGAGAGAAGCCTAGTTGGGGTGTACGAGTGTACGAGGGAACCAGGTGTGTATGTCCAAATCAATTAACCAAAACCAAAACCAATACAACGAAACTAAGATTCTCCTAGGCAAACTCTGGCACTAGCTGCTGTGACGCCATAAAGTCCTTGACCAAACTCTGGGCCAAGCTACGATATTGTGAGTGAACTTAATCACTAGGAACTCGTACCACAATCTTAGTGGCTTGGCTAACTTTGTGAAGAAGTCAACTAAGGAACCCTCACTCTGGAGCCAAATAATCCCTTACTAGAAGCCGTCCCCTCATCAGGAAAATACCCCCCCTACTCCAGCAAGCTTAGAGAGGCCAGGGCTCCTCCAGCGACTCGAAACCCTCTAAGTTGGATAGGACACTTGAGCTGCCAGAGACTGAGTTCACAAGGTTACTTTCACTTAGGGTGGCCTCAAGCTCACTCAAGTCACTCAGGTCATGGTCAAGTCCATCAAGTTCACTTGAGTGGCCTTCTAAAGCTGCTTAAGTAGACCTCAAACCCACTTCAGTAAGTCAAAAGCTTTGTCGAGTTCACTTCAAGTCTGCCTAACTCTATCTTAAGTCAGCCAAAGTAGACTTAAAGCATGCCCACACTCTATCTTAAGTCAACCAAAGTAGACTTCAGGTATCTTTAAGTCTGCCCACAGTCTATCTCAAGTCAAGACAAGTTGGCTTAAGCATGATTGAAGTACACCTAAAGTGTATTACAAGTGCACTGAAGTCTACTATAAGTAAACTTCACAGGACCCTTGGAGTTCACCTAACACCACTTAAGTCACTCATTGTGATTTTGAATAATCAATCCAATTATAAAATCAAATCATTGTATTGCTAATCAAAACTATTTAATTACTCTAACTACATACAGAAATTAAACTGTGAAACAGTGATTAAAGCCACCAGCTGAGACTACAGTACCCCCAATAAATACAGACTTAGTAAATAAGAGAATAAACGAGTGAGAACTGTTAGGGAAAAATGAATGTAAAATGCATATTAAAAGAGCGGAATTTCAATTGGCTAAAAAGACAGTCCTTAAAGGCGAACAGGAGATGAGGAAGGAGGAGATGAAGAGGGAAGAGGCGATGAAGCCCCTTTATTAGCAACAGGGGCGGCAGCAACAGCTTCTGCCTCTAAACTGTGAATGTCTACTTCCGTAAGATCATCAGCTTCCACATCAAGCAAAAATTCCTTGTTTGATTGGGTTCTACAAATGCAATCATTAAACATGAACATGAAATTATAAAAAGAAAATCACTTACAAACTGCACTAACTCTTGCTGTGTGTCGACACTGGCCAGAACACGCGCAAAAACCTCACGGAGGTCCTCTTCACCGTTGTACTCGTTGGCAAGGTTTTGCAAGATGTCCATGTTATAGGCATGCTTGTCACTAGGAAACGGTTGGTTAGTTGCCGTTTCCCTTTGGTTCATCTTCTTCCCAAGGATAGCAAGGCGACGCATCTTTGGGGTGAAATGCTTCTCTGTGATTTTCCCCCCCTTGCGACGAGCTGGCAGAGTAACCAGATTGACAGAGAGACTGGAGCGGGAGCGGGAGCTAGAGGGTGAGCTAGAGAGACCTAGACAATGACGAATCCGTTGCGACGCCGATTTTGAAGGTGTCGATGGCGCAGAGGAGACCTGGATCTACACCTAAATGAGAACAAGCAATAAAATTACTAAAGAGCTTACCTCGTTAGACGGCAGATCCACATCCATATCATCATCAACGGCGGCGTCGACAGTGCCATCTTCATTGTCTTCTCTGTGCCCATTGTTGTCTAAATAATACAACAAAACAATGTTGAAACCTCAGAAACGCGCAGATAAAAATCCACATACCTTCAAAAGCATTGTTGAATAAAAGAGCGTCTGGGTCCTCCTCAAGAGGTTCACCCAGCTCTTCATCCTCGTCGTCACCCTGTTCATTCTCATCAAGAGAAGGAGCAGGGGAATTGCCATGACCATCAAGGTCACAGCAGCCAAGTCCATCAAGGACTTGGCCAGCAGCATTGTCGTCCTCGGTTTGGGCCTCTCGCATGGCCTTGGCGCGTTTACAAATAGCTCAGACAAAAGTTAGTTAAGTTGTAAAAATGAAAAAAAAAAAATACCTTCATCCTTGGCCTGTTGCGCTTCTTGTCGCGCCTTTTTCTGCGCCTCCTTCTTCTGCTTTAGCGCGAAAGCCTTGAGGTCGAGCTCCTTCTTGGAAGGAGCTTTGGGAGCAGCCTCCTTGGGAACGGTCGCCTTTGCAATGGCTCCCCTGGTTTTTGGCCCAGGTTTGGTGGCGGCGACGGCAGCTCAAGTTTTCTTGATGCCTGGTACAAAGAAAGTCAGTCAACGAAAATGGAAAAAAACCAAACCTTACTTTGAACAGTAACGTTAGAAGCTGGCAAGCAAATCATGAGTATAATTAATAAACTTAGACAACGAAAGACATACCAGGCATTTTGGGTGTTTTTTTTTGAAGAGAGAAGATAGAGGGAGATGAAAGTTGGAAGGAAAGAAAGAGGACAGAAAAAGACAGGGTCACATACGCACCATTTATACGCCGTTACTCGGCACTGAATTAGTATCACGGGATCGCACTTGGACTAAAGCTTGGGGTTGGAATGCGAAAGTAGTGCTACGCACTATCTATTTATCAAAACGAATACAAGAAGTAAAACATTAAAATAAAAAAACAAAATAAAAACAAAAACAAAAAATTCCGCCAGATCCCAAAGTCGGGCCCTCGGAAATAGCAAATGTCCTGAGTTAAATGAAGTGGGGCATAATCGGAGCCCGTCGAAAGAAATGTGCAAAGGTATATATATAAAAGTAAGCCAGAACATACTTGGCGTCCTTCAATTCACCAGTACCACGAAGATGCTCTGAGCCCAACCTCTCCCCAGCATCGACAGTCTTGGGATGCATGGGGGAGACCGATCGCATCCAGCCCTTCATAATCTGGAAGAAGGCATGTAACGTGTCTTGGCGCACATGAGGATCCGGATGGTTGAAAGGAGGAGGGCCATCGCTGAACAAGACATCCTCGATGATCAGGTTCCTGTCCTCCCGGGTGGACGTGTCATATTCGTGCTCCCCATGATCTTCATGTCGAGGTACCAGCCTGTACAAGAAACAATCCAACAAGAGAAATTCCTGCTTGAAGGAAATTTCAAAAATCTCCTGGATGTTTCATTTTTGTGGTTGGCAAATACCGCTGGTTCTGGCAGTACGTATCTGCGATTGACACCAGTACGAGGGTACTCGTAGAGCTTGAACTTCGCCGACGCTGACTCCACTGCCTTGATCCACTGGGGGAATGCGTGAGGCATTATTGGGGAGTTTGGTTCCAAAAACTTGTTGCGTTGAACAACAGGTGGATTTTTATCAGTTTTCTGTTTTTCTAATGAATTTAAAATAAACATCCAAAAGTATCAAAGGTCAAAGAGTCACTTACTACGAGGCTGAGAAGATCGATCCATTGACGGAGTCCTCATATGAGAAGAACGAGCAGAAGAAAGACGCGAGGGTCCTGAGTCTGCGATCTGCAATGAAGAGGATGGACCTCCGGTGGATTGAGACGATGAGGAGGCCAATGGTTGGACAGTGGAGTAGTCTACACCGTTCTGAATTAGATCTGCGCCAAATATGGCAGCAGGAAAGGCTATAGTCCAGCATTCAATGGCCATCTTGCGATATCTGTCCTGACAAGCCTGGACGGACCCATTGTAAACAGTGGGCCGTACGGGCATATCATCATCGAAACTAATCCAACTGTACGGGACACACAAATGGACCTCATTATTGTCTGCCCATCTCTGAACTTTGGCGCTGGGTTCAAGGTTCAGAGAACGATAGAACCATACAGGTATCCCTGCCTAAAAATCATAGTTTGAATAATTATTGAGTAGGAGAAACATAAAACAACTTACACGATACAGCCTTTCCACGGCCAAAGGATCCTCGGTAACAGCTCCTACAACATTCCTCAGAGTGTGCACCTTCCACACGTCAGGCTCTGCAAATGTCGGCAATACTTCAGTCAGCCAAGTTATCCGCGCCTCAACAAGGAGAATCATGCGCTGAGCTATGCACCATCTCATCACTGCCTGCTCGAACAGGGACAGGAGAGTGAGCTGGGAGAACAAGTGTCGGATTCGAGGGCACAGCAATTTAATTTCGTGATCGGTGGCATAACTGGAGGCGGAGGAGGACGTGAACAGTTCTAGGAATTCCGAGTGAAGTTGCTGGATCATCGTAGAGGAGAGGAGTCCAAGGGGAGCTCTCGACAATTTCTGGCTATTGATCGGCTCAAAATTGTCTTCTGAAGGCAGAGCCCAAAATATATAAGTGCTATTACCAGCACCAGGGAATTGAATCAGCCCATGATGTGGGAGGCTTGGGTTGATTGGCTGCGCATTGAGAAGTATGTCGTGTTTGCCGTAGTGGAGTTGGCGCCGGAGACGAACATGCTGAGGGCTGTTGAGTGAGTTCAGTACGAGTGAGGGTATCGTCGACATATTCGGCGACGTGACAAAGATCCCTTTTTGGACATCCGGATAGCGCTTGCCAATAAGTCCATCGAACGATTTATATATGGAGTTCTCGAGCGGCTGCATGTTGAGGTTGAGGTTGAAGGATTAGAAAGGGATAGCGGATTCACTTACCATCGCAGGGAAGTTGTTGAAGACAGTGAGAGAGAGGAGGGAAACCGACTTCCGACTGCCAGCAAACAAGCCACGATTAGTGAACGAAAAGGTTCAAGGGCAACGAGGTACATACTGGTAGTGTAGAGCGTAGAATTTCCAACCTCCTGTATGTTATAGAGTTGCGATGCGTTTTTGTAAGAAACGATGCCACATTATCGATAAGAAAAAAACATACCTTGTGCGCACAAGTTCCACAATGAACCAGTTCAACAACGTCAAGTTGTGCCCTGGCCAAGTTGAAAACTCTCGTCAACATAGAATCGTTCGAGAGGATCAAAGAATACTACAGCGTCAAGCTGAATATTCAGGTTATCAAATCAGTGTCAAAGTCAAGTTGAACACTGACTAGGCGGCGGGATTGCTGAGCGAGCGGAGGGAATGAGTACTAAAGAGAGAGCGGGGGGGGTGAACGTTAGAGAAGAAAAGAAGTTTTAAAAGTAATGTACCTTTATACTTGCCTTGAGGCTGGGCTCACGTGTGGCCAAGTTTAAGTGCAAAGGCGCCCAAAGTTGACTCGAAGAATTTTCCGAAAAGTCCGAAGCACCCAAAGTGACTCGAGCACCCACAGCTGACTCTGTTTATCAATCAGCTGACTTACACTCTTTCTCTCCGCTACAACTACCACCACCACCGCTCACTCCTTACTCTTTCTCTCCGCTACCACTACCACCACTGCCGTCGCCAACCAATTGATTTGGTTGGCCGACGTCAAGTAGTCTGAGCTTGACATTCATACTACTCGTTCAACTAGCTTGAATTTGATGTTCAAGCCAGTTTTTTTCACTTGTGGTTGAACTCGACGTTCAGCTGCATTGCGACGCATTGGGTAGGACAGTTATCCCGGTGAGTAGTCCCTTTTTCCTTCCTCATTGTTCAATAAACTAACTAAATTACCATTCTTTTTAACTCGTTTCTCGCGTTTAGGTCAATTTACAAAGCTCGGTAAGTCATTGTGGTCTTTTATATGTTGTTATCTGACTCGCAGCGACAGTACCTCCAAATTGATCTTTCCACCGGGCTGATCTAAAGCTCAGTAAGTTATCGTGATATTTTATATGTTGTTATCTGACCCGACCAGCGACAGTACCTCCAAATCGCTCTTTCTATCGGGTTGATCTCGATGACTCAACCTTGTCTCCCCGGTAAGAACTTGATGTTCTTGCTGGCGCACCTCGCTCTGAGTTTGATGCTCAGGCTCGCTGAACTTGAAGTTCACGCTCTGTTTATTCGATTGTTTTTTTTGATCCCTGGGTAGTAAAAGATAACATCAGACATAACTCGTTGAATCGGTTACTTGGAATCCCCGGTGGAAGTGTATCCAGCTCTAACCACTTTTTACTCTGACCAATGTTGTTAGGTTGTGGAGAAATTGGGTTTATCGTACAAGAACATCGCAGAAATACACAAATGCATAGACTCAATACGCGCGCGCGCTGGCGAGTGGAAGGTTTGCCGTTTGGCATTTGTTGATCATCTGGACGAGGAATTTGTTCTTTGCCATCGTGATTTTGTGGAGGTTGTCAGAAGCCTGTGGGGAGACCCTTTGCTAGCAAAGCATCTAGTTTACCGTCCGAAGTTGGTTTTCCAGGACAAGGAACACACTCGGCGGACTTATTCAGAGATGTGGACGGGAAAATGGTGGCAGTTCATCCAGGTATGTTTATGCACATTTTGTGCAATCGCATTTGCTCATTTTCTTTAGAAAAAACTCCCAGAAGGCTCGACAGTGGCCCCACTCATTGTTGCGACCGACAAGACTCAACTTACTCAATTCTCTGGCAGCAAGCAAGCCTATCCGGTTTACCTTACTCTTGGCAACATCCCACGATCTCTTCGACGCAAACCCTCACAACAAGCCTGCGTTCTCCTTGCCTATCTGCCTGTGGAAAAGCTCAATAAGGATGAGCTGATCCAATGTGAGGCGACTGGCCGCCACCACCGCCTCTTCCATGAAGCCATGCGACAAGTGATGGCCCCTCTCATATCTGCCGGCAAAGAGGGCGTTGAAATGGCCAGCACTAATGGTGAAGTACGACGAGTTCATCCTATCCTCGCTAGTTATGTTGCCGACTTTCCAGAGCAGTGTTTAGTAGCCTGCTGCAAATCTGGTACTTGTCCAAAATGTCGCGTTACCTCTGACAAATTAGGAGAGGAGGGACCGTTCGAGCCCCAAACACAGATGTGGACATTGGGTGTGATGAAAGAGGCACACGATTCAACAACCTCAGGAGCTCAGTACTTCGAGTCCTGTATGAATCAAGATGTCTCCCGCTATGTGTACTGTCCTTTCTGGGATGAACTCCCCTACACAGATATTCATCTTAGCATTACTCCAGTCGTTCTCCATCAGCTCTATCAAGGCGTCCTCAAACATATCATTACATGGTGTCATACAAGGATTGTTTTGTTACACTAGAGGTTTGCGAGCACTTCCGAAATTACATTCCCTTCTACACTATGTTCACTCCATTCGGTTTTTCGGAACAACAGACAATTACAACACCGAAATGTTTGAACGCCTACACATTGACTTCGCCAAAAAAGGTTGGAGAGCATCAAATAAACGTGACAAGTTCCCTCAAATGACCCGTTGGCTTTCGCGGCAAGAGAATGTACAGTCTTTCAATCGCGAACTTGCCTGGATTTTGGAACAACAAGCTCTCACAGCTGCATCTTCTTCTGCCACCTCCACCTCATCAAACCCACCACTTCCTTCCATTCTTCTTCCCAAAATTCCCACTGCCCCCAACAAGTTACTTAGCACAATCAAAAAAACTCATCATGTTCCATTATTCTCACAGCATCTTAAAGCATTCTTGGAAATCCTCAAGCCCCACGCGACCAATACTACTGTTCAAGAAGCCATTGCTAAAATCTTACCTTTCCAATGCTTAGATATCTATTATTCATTCAAGTTTTCGCCCAAACGATTAGAGGAGGGAGTTGATGTAAAGGATGTTGTGAAGGCCTCACCTTTGCATGGCGGGAGGTTCAATACGGTTGTTGTGTTGACTAGTGAAGATGCTGAGAGTGTCAGCCTGGCAGGTATTACCTTTATCTTGATGTTAAAATAGTACACTCATTATTAAATTTCACCTCACTTAGGCACTCGGATAGGTCGGGTAAAAGTCATCTTCCGATTACCAACAGAACTGGGGCTTATTGGTTCTCATAAGACCCCAGCACCTTTGGCTTGGCCTAAAACTGCACTTGCTTATGTTGAGTGGTTTACTGCACCAACACTCACAGACACTGCTCGCTCTTCTCACAATATGGCATCTGTTCAAAAATCAAAGCCATTGGTAGATAAATCACCCCCCTGGTCTATCATCCCATTATCTAATATACGTCAGTCATGTATGCTTATTCCAAATTTTAATAAGGTCTCAAATGTTTTATCTTTAACTTCTTCTACTGTATTGGATTCTGTTGATTCGTTCTTGGTTAATAATTGGCTATCCCTTTACACTTATAAAACTATATACAAAGAGTAGTTGTATTCTATTTTTATTCTTACTCAATCTGACTTATAATAAGTTACTCAAGTCCACCTAAGCTGCCCCAGGTGCCTCAAGTGTTGTCTTTGAGTTGAAGATTACTTGAGTTGGTAAATTATGGGCCTCAGTGCCCCCAGGTCTGGACTACATAGTATCCTTGACTTGAGTGCACTGAGGCTCCACTGGAGGTGAACCCAGGTGCACTGAAGCTAGTGAATACCTGGACTCTGGGCTCAAGGCAACCTGAGCTGACTTGGGATGACCTGAGGGCCTTAAGAGGCTTAATTAAAGGCTTCACATACCCTTACACTCAAGCATACCTCAATCCCACTTGAGCCAGAAGTGCTTTTCCTGATGCTCTAAGGAAGCAACTAGATTTGAGTTGATCTGGAGTTCGAGAGAACTCTACACACTTAAATTCGATCAAGGTATAAATGGGCTTTGTGAAGCACGTGAAGTTTATTACTTTCTTAAGATAACCAAGTCAGGAGGCATCACGCTACTGATCCCGTGGGGACGTTCTACGGAGCACTGGTCTTAGCAGTCAAGTCGAGGGCAAGAAAACTGTCTTATTGAATAAATATATCTGGCTTATATACTGAGTAGAGAGAATTTAATACAAAAATAGATGAAACAGATACGGAGAGACACAGAAAGAGAGTGGAACAGAGGAATTTGGCTTGGAAAGGAAACTCCAGCCTATATATGGTACACACAATAAAGAAATAGTCCATTCTTGGGTATATATCAGAGGTAAAATATGATCTTGTGAGGATTAACATAGTTTTAGAGTGTTTTGATCTGAGCGAGGTTTCTCCGATTACTCCACAATTCTCCGGGGTCAGGAGTACCTTTATGCTTCATGATCACTTGCCACCCGGTTTCCCTTGGGCGAGTTTCATTCTATTCCTTGGATAGTTCTGTCCATCCTGAGTGTGATTAACATCCTCTCGAGAAGGCCAGTTGTCTAGCTTTCCAACGACACCACTTATGATAGTCTCGAGCAACTGCGCTGAGTATGTACAAGTGATTCCCGATAGTCGGCTTTAACGGATAAGACCTTCCGTGTATGATTTCTAAGATCAAATGTTTCGATTTGCCAATGCTATCCCGGTGCATAGCTTTCCGTAGGACCGCTAAGCATGTTTCTACCGTCCTCACGGTTACAACCAGTGCCGCGAATAGACCTCTACAGTTTCCTCGGGATCGTCCTGGTCCATTGTTACCAACTGTAAAGTCCACATCTTAACATAGCTCGTTGGGGGTCTTAGTGCAAGGGATGCCTTCCCTCATAATTCCTTCCCTTGAGTAACGCGTTGGCTTAGTACTTATCCTGCTTCGAGATGTCCTGTAGTTTAGAGAGTATGCACTCTTGGGTATAACTAGATTGACGATCTAGCGTTACATCTCCGGGCAGCCCAGGTATCCTCGCTAGCTTGGCTCTAGGCTACGCTTGTGGGCGTACCTTCATGGCTCGCTGAGTATTATTGTTAAGTTCTTTGCCTCGGCAACAGCTATCACGCTCGGGCTCCATATAACTCTCTTATTGCATTGTATAACGCGTACAAAATGTCAAAATGTATGGTTACACGCCTTAGGCCGATTTTAGGCCTAATATCGGGATGCTGAGGTGAGTTTTTTGTAGTTGCGTTGACATGCCGAATTACGCTGTACGCCGAAATTCAAGCGAAATGTCATCATTTAAAAGACCCCGTGAAACACGTCACGTCACTACCTAGGGTACATTATGTATTAGACACTTTGAAGGTCCACTTCAGGTATCTAGTATGTAGAAACCCATTTGAAGGGAGATACCCTATGTTTTAAGAGGCTACATTACTGTGCAAGGATGCATCGTTGACCCACAAACTCAAAATCAATCAAATTGATTTACCTAGATTGATTTAGGCTTGCCAGATCTAAAGTCTATCAATTAATACTACCTACTACAAAAAGTCCTGTACAGGGATATACAAGACAGGATTAAAATAGATGAAGAGAGACGAATGAGGGCAAGCATAATGCGAACCCATATCCGTTTAAAGTAAGAGAATCGAAGCACTGGTTCCCTGGAACGAACCACAGAGAGAAACTAGACGATTAGTGATGAATTAGGCGCCGGGGATCAAAGTGGCCCGGCGCCAGCAGTAAAAGAAAGGCGGGGCGCGTCCTAGCACATGCCTATAATAAAATTTATTCGGACCGACCTACGGGACGGTCCACATGTATACAAGTACCCGGTAGGACCCGGGAGGAGAAGAGAAAAGGGGAGATACGGAACGACGCCGCAAACTTGAACCGCGGGACGGACGGACCGCCCGGCGCTTAAAGCGCATCAAAGTCGAACCACTCATCGGGAATGCATCGTTCTTCCCTCCCCTCAGTTACTTATTAAAAAAAGATGTAGAAAAGGTGTAATATGGGTAGAGGACCCATGAGACAATGATATAGAGCCCTGGGGACAGTGTAGGAACCAGGAGAACACTTATAAGCTCAGTTATGGCTAACAAGGGCAACATGAGATTTATCTTCTTGGCTCTTGGCAAGCCAAGAGAGTCTTACCAACCCATGGTACCTTAATTAAGAAAATTTCAAGGACCTAGGAGTATAAAAAGGCAAGGAAATGAAGAGAAAAGCATTCTTTCTTACCCCCACCAGGTGTAGCAGCTCCTTATCAGGCTACTACTAAAAGATTGAATTGATATAAAGACTGGGATTTACAGAGAGAAATTGACAAGCAATTGAACTTGAGTAAAGAGACAGAAAGAGATTCAGTGTGAACTGAGTGCAGAGAAGTTAAGACAAAGACTTAGACAGGACTTTGATTATTATTTTCAAACCACAGTTAGGCTGCAGTCAGAGCTCTGTCTGAGTTATAGGGACACCCTCTGGTCAGTTGTGACTTGTGTTAATTTGTGATTTTACCAAGGGACTTAGGAATAGTATTTGTTTGACAGCTCAGAGCTTGGGGATCAGCTTAAATAAGTCTGTACTTTGAAAGGGAAGGCACTTAGTGAAATAACACTCAGTGTAGCAAGGAAGCACTTGAATAGATTGAAGTTTTAAATAAATATTATTTGGCTGAACTAAAAACCCGAACTGAGTAATAAGTTGTGTGTGTGTTGTTGGTATGAGCCGAGACGCTGTACGTAGTTTACGGTCCGTAGTCACATGTTAAATCACTTGCTTGTCTTAATACCACGTCGTCGTTTATCGTTCGCGTCCTTTTGTGGATATCCCGGGTCTAAAGTTCAACAGGTTATGGGCAAGTGTTAACCACTGCTCTGCTGCTCAACTATTTCCTAGGTCTTTTCCTATTGTTAGCTGTCACGATCAGCACCTCCCTTTTTATTGCCTGCTGTCACGATCAGCTACCTCTATCCCATCCTTTCTCATCCACCATCTTATTCTATCATGGTCAAACCTTCTGATATCGTCAAACTCACGGGTACTAACTACTGGACCTGGAAGAACCAAGCCCAAGCTTTATTGCTTGCAGGAGGGTACTGGAATGCTGTTGATCCCTCAGTACCTGTCCCAAATGGTGCTGTACAAGCCAGAGCTTGGACTAGTGACAATCTGAAAGCTTATGGGATGCTCTACCTCACATTGAGCCCAGATGTCTGCATCAAGGTAGACAATGTAGGTGTTTCAAACAGTGGCCGTCTTCTTTGGGCACAACTTGAAGCCTTCTATACACGATCAGACCCCACTACTTGTTCGTTACTCATGTCCCAGTTCCAATCCATCACCCATGACATTCGGAAACCCGCCGATACTTTCCTTCAGCAGGTGCTCAGCATTGAGCGTCAGCTTCATGCTATCGCTGTTGCCCTTCCTACTTCTTTCGTTCAGGATAAAATCCTGGGTGGTCTCTCTGCGGTTTATGGTCCTATCATCACAGTCCTACAGAATGAATCGCCTCAGAAATCTGTTGCTGACATGATCACTACGATTAATGCCTGGGAGCTTAGTGACCTGCAGAAACGGGATTCCTTGATCAAGGTTGCACGTTCTGGGGGTGATTGGGTTCCTGCTCTGCCTTCTCCCAATCATGGGGGTGAGAGTGAAGAAGCACTTTACACTTCTCAATCCCGTCCTCGGCAGTCTTCTCGTTTTAACCCATCATCTAACTCATCGACTCAGGCCTTACCAGAATTTGATTGGACTAACACCAAGCAGCGAACCAATGTCTGCTACCGATGCGGTCAATCTGGTCACTTTGCTCAATATTGCATATCGGTAATGCCTGATGATGTCCGCCAAAGCATTATCCGCAATTGTTCCAAATATGCTGCACTTTTAACTGAACCTGCTGAACCTCAGGCTGCCCCTCCGATGCAGCATGAAGCTCTTGCAGTTATGGACCTACCTCTCACCATTGACCCTGATGCCATGTCCCCTGAAGTACGTGAAGCATGGCTCAGTACTGTTACTCTATCAGAGGCCCACACTGCAATTCTCACTCCTGATTCATCGGCTCCTTCATCTCCTACTGATGCAACAGTGAGCTCTACTCCTAGTAGTGCTAGGAAGAAGAAAAAAAAAGAAGAAAGGGAAATCATCATTGGGCATGTCTAGTGTTACTCATTCTTTTGAGGAGTTGAATCTTGCAGATGCAGCTACCTTGAGCGAGATTGAGGCGGATGAATATGAAGGTTTTTAGTCAATTATCTCTTTTCATTTTTACTGCTTTTAGTCATCTGGTGATTCACATTATTGAACAGTTTACTTTCTATGTAGATATAGTTTCTGGGGGTGTCTCGACTCAGGGGGTGTGTTGGTATGAGCCGAGACGCTGTACGTAGTTTACGGTCCGTAGTCACATGTTAAATCACTTGCTTGTCTTAATACCACGTCGTCGTTTATCGTTCGCGTCCTTTTGTGGATATCCCGGGTCTAAAGTTCAACATGTGTTTGGTGTGGTTGTGTAAGCCATTTCTAAGTTCACCCCAGTTTAGACCTCTCAGCGTCTATGGATTGTTCTGACGTGTCTGGCTCTCTGTCATCAACCTGACATAACTACACAGTCCATTCGCATATCCGACCATTCGTCGCTTCATACAGGGCACACTGCTTCGTTATCCCAGTTACAGCAAATGCACTGCTTAAAACCTTCGAACACTCCTGGAGCATATCTATCCTCGACAACTAACATCATTGCATTGTTGTACCACTCAAAATGCAAGTTCAAAGACCAAGATTCGCTCTCCTTATTCTCTCAACCTTTCTTCTCTCATCAATATCCCTCATTGTTGCCGGCATATCATCCGCCATTGTGGACCTTTACACATTACGTGGCGGGAGTGTACTTTTTGTGGGCGGCAATTAGCGTTATGGTTGGGCTGCCAAAGTGAGTTTTCGGTTGTTGGGGCTAGGGATTATTCTGAAGTCTGGTTAGTGTCCTTCTGACATTGCCCTGATATCCATGGGTTCACACATCTGGCCATTCATTGCTCCATACATCAAGGACGTCCTCCCTCGCTTTATCCCCCGTCACTGCAAGTGCAGCACTCATGCTGCCTCGGTATACACATGTTAATGTTTCTACCAGTACACCTGTACCTTTGTTGCTTAGGAGGAACCCGAGGGACATATGATAGTAGTTGTATATACGATCTACAGAAACTCAGCTTTCCAGTGTTGCCCGATACCTTCTGCAATTATAATTGAGCACACTTTCTCTCTATGTGATAATTAGATGTTCAGTGGTTAAAGTGGCGTCAACATTGAATGGTACGATACTCGCAGAATAGTCAATCAAGTCAATCAAGTTATGAGTAAATCCTCCTAATAATTACCAGTTACCCTCAGAGCACCCACACCATGCACGCCCAACAGGAACACAACCAGCCACTCAAGGCTTTGTTGCGCTTATACCAAGCTACAGGGATTAAACAGCGGCAAGACTTGCTCGCCAAATGCCCCGCTGTCGATACCACAGGAAGGCGAAGGAGTCTCAGGACATGAGATGGAAAGAAGACTGGTTACCAAGTTCTCACCGGCCCCAGCAGCTCCGACACCTTCGATCGCTCTGCTATCATCTGCCTTCCGAAGCTACTGGTCCAGAGGCATTGACAAAATAAACTGCTGTACTACTACAACTTGAAGTTCAAAGTAGTAGAGTGATTTCAAAATGCCAGATTGGCAGCAGAATATTCCTTCCCCTTCAAACAATGCTCGCGGTATCAATTGAAGTGACGGTTTCGCGGGAACTGTCATAGTAATCCCATTATATGAGTACTGGAAAACACAACAGTGAGACGTAACAATGGAGATTCACCAACAACGGTAGCAGGTTTCTTCATTCCGGAGAACCAGCGTGCGCCCAAGTGTTTAGCAAGGGTGGCGGAGCATATATACGTCTGTGGGGAGGGGTGAGATGGATGAGTAAAAGAGGAAGGAGTGGAAGGAGCGGAAGCGAGGAAGTGGAGAAGTGTCCCTGACAATGTATGTACCTCCAATACCCAGGGTTGAGTTAATGGCCTCCAGATTGACATTGTCAGACTTGCTCTACAGAGTCGCGACCAAATCTACTTCAACATAACGGTGGCCTCCATTAATCCCAGCCCTAGAGATTAGGCGGATTCATCTGTATGAATTTGTCCATATACAGAAACCTATGTTGACTACATGGGTGGCGGGCTCTATCCGGAATCTCTAATCCGAGTCCATACCGAGCTTCTTACTAGCAATGTACTGGGAAATACACACTCCATTAGCGCTAGGTAAGTTTTAATTCATTGGCCTATTTTGGGAAGCGCTCTGAACTGGAATAGCTCACAGCTTTTATTGAAACATGTGGAGGAAGCGAGGACGGCCGTCCTTAGGTTTTTTAATCCTCCACAGCCTGTCTCTGAGGACAACTCAAATGAATACACTGTGGTATTCACTCCCAATGCATCCGGAGCTCTCAAGCTCATGGGGGAAGCATATCAATTCACAAGAGGTAAGTATATCTGCTATTGTTGAATGAGAAATTATCGGGGAAAACTTGGCCCGTGTAAGATTAGGAGAAGATTTCTATTTTTGTATCAATTCTTATCTAACTTACCGTACTTGTAGCTACCTGCGTATGTAAGCTACCTCAGACATTTACTCTGTGAAGTATTTGTGCTGAGGTGAGCTTGTTCTTCTTCTATTGATGTACTATATGTTTAATTATGGTGTATTAATCTGTTACTTACTTTACAGGTATATAATAGTCATTTACTCCATGAAGTATTTGTGCTGAGTCTGTTACTTGCTTTACAGTGCACAGATCTATCTCAACAGCTATGAGTATTAATTCCCCACCAATGTGATCTTTAGGAAGCTCCTTTGTATTGTGCGAGGATTCACATAATAGTGTCAATGGTATCCGTGAATTTGCGAGATGAGGAGAGGCTAACATGGTTTACATTCCTGTTGATCGCCGAGCAAACCAAGAAGGTGGTGCATTCAATTTGGATGAGGCCAAAGTGAGTATATGTGTTCTATTGAGCCCAGTGCCATCTGATATTCCTTTCACTTTGTTTGAAGAGTGCGCTTTTAAAAAACAAACCCCCGCAGGGTGCATCGAGTCTCTTTGCACTGACAGGTTTGTCCAATATAACCAATGCCAAGTGTCCCGGTTTGTATACATCTGCATCTCCGGAAGAGGGAGATGCCTCAATTGTCACTTATGCTCGGACCCTTGGATATCATACAATCTTGGATGCTGCTGCATTGGCACCAACGTCACGAATATCTCTTGCCCAGATCCCTGTTGATGCACTTGTGGTGTCTTTTTACAAAATGTTTGGATTCCCAACTGGTATTGGAGCACTTGTAGTAAGTTTTTTCGTTAGTTCTGCTTCATAGTATAATTAATCCTTTGCCCCAGGTGCGAAAAGGATTTCTCCGTATGCTCAAAAGCAAGCGACCATGGTTTGCCGGAGGATCAGTAGAAGTCGTGCAGGTTCCCGGATGGGCCTACACAATGAAAGGTGTGGGAGAAGAACCTGAAAGTTTCGAAGTATAGATATCCGCTAAACCGTTTGAAACAATGATATTTATAAGCTATTTCTTCCACAGGATGGGACAATTAATTACCTTCTTCTCCCTGCGATAACTTCAGGTCTTCATCTTCTCTCCACGTACCTTCCATACTTGCCCCTTCAGCTGCACTGCCTGTTGCATTATCTCATTTCCGAGATAAGCCAAATACGGCATCATGGTGGGGATGGGGATATGGAACGAGGCTTGAGAGTATGTCAAGTTCTCTCGCGAAAACCCAGGAAAATTTTGCAAAGTCTCGGAGAGACCGATGATGAGACGGGAGGGATAATAGCTTGCATCTTTGTCGACGTCAGTTACTCTTTAGCAGCCCCTTTTTTACTATGGTGCTGATGCTTTAATAAATGCATCTAGGAAGCAGGGAAGCCGTTTCCTTTGTCGTTCATCGCTCACTCTGCTGCACAGGAGGGTATCTCTCTTCGGACAGGATGTATGTGTAATCCTGGTGGAACCAGAGCCCTGCTAGGAATACAGAGAAGCATGAAATTTGTGGAGGAAGGCAGACTGATGCATGAGGATGTGTCACTCCAGCAGCAAAAGCAAGCGGGCACAACTTGTATTAACTTTGCTAATTTGCCAACCCACCAGAGAGGAACGCTAGAATTTGGTGTGGTTTGGATAAGTCTGGGACTAGGCTCCGACTGGAGCGATGTATGGCGGGTACTTCAGTGGGCAAGGAAGGTAAGTGATGCTAGAGAACGGAGTGATATGTGGGGGAGATGGATGACTAGAGATGGGCGATCCACGATGGAGGACAATGATGTATAAGATTGTCAAAGCAGTTCGAAGATATTCTTGGACCATGTTACATCTAAATAAAGTAGTATTTAAAAAATGTTCAATGTACCAATGCTCAAAAAATCTACAATTACTGTTAAGCACTCAGAGTCCTGTATGATTTTCGTGAATATAAACAAGCAAGAAGGTCTATAGGTACAATTCTCATGAATAAGCTTCAGGCTATGGAGCCTGCATGTAGTCCACATTACCACTATTTAATGGAGTCCCCACCATAGTATGAATATTGTGACCTGAGTATCCCAGACTTTGCTCCCGGCCTGAGGGCTTATGATCTAACTGATGGAGAAGTCGGTGTGGGAGGCAGCGGAGTGGCAGGATGAAGTGTCATAATTAACCGCGGAGATGGTGGTGGTCTAGGGGTACGCGGAGAGGGCACACCCTCTTCTAGTAGTATTGTTGGGACTTTTGGTCTACCATTTGGTGCACCGTGCACAATGTTTGCTGATCTGGTATGTGGATTCCCATCGGGATGCAGGGGAAACATGGATAATGTGGGATAAGGCATCTTGGATATAGCCTGCCGTGCCGGGTGAGGTGCTGGTAGCGGGCGGCCCAGGAGTGTGGTGCGGACTGGTTGTGCTAAATAAATACAACAGAAGACTAAGTGATTACTACTCCAGTTGGCCAGTGTAGGGGAGTCGTAGTACTAATGGGTGTAACCTGTGAGCATGGCAAGAAGGGAATATAAAGGTATCATTGAAGGAAGGGGAGGCCTCAGAGTCCACTCTAAAGTTTGGAAGAAGTATTACAAGAGTATTATAAGACATAAATCTAAACCAATGTAATCTGAACGACACCATCAACACACACAGCAAATATACAACTCACATTAAAGCATCCAGCACCACAATGTGCGATCTCGACCTGCAAAGTATGTTCCCCCAATCCCAAACTATATTCCTTCCAGCGGACCGCGCTAGCGACTATCTCTGGGACCCATAGGCTGATTATAATCGCGCAAATCCACAACACAGGCGCCAAATCATCCAGGAACAGCGAAGCCCCCACGGTATAAGCCCAAAGTGCGTCAAGAGGACCTGTTTATCGATACATCTCAAAAATACACGAGCCTCCAGTTTCCACCAGCGTCCGCTTTTCTCTGCACTTCTTCCGTATGAAGATACTGCCCAACGCAAAGACGGGCAGAACGCGCCGATCATCTCACGAGCACGTGAAGACTGCTTTTGATTTCATGTTTTGACCAATGGCACATCTTTCGGTTCACAGTATCCTGGGCTCTGGTCTTCTACATCCCTGTGTTCGTGGTGCTCGTGCTCTACGCTTCCTTCCACTCTCACTTTCTCTCATGGAATCTTAGAAGAATATCACAAGAACGAGCTTGGATTAGAAGAAGCAGATAAACACACGTCTTAGGACAGGTGTTCACTTCAACAACTGAAACCGCCAATGCGAATGCCCTCTCCCCTCCAAATTCCACAATGAAAATCACTCAAAATCCAGTATGCAACTCCAAAGACAAAGAACGTACGGCATTTCCAAGTGACCTTCGCATTCCTCGTTCCCTCTATCTACCGACATCGCCAATCGATCTCATATCGGTCTTTATTCCTCAAGGCCTTAGGCCTTATCGATTATCGGCGTCGCCATTATAAGATTATGCGCGTTTTGATGTCCTATTAGCCTTCAGTGGTCGAGAGGAAGACAAGGGAGAATTTAACAGTGTTGCAGGTAGTCTATCTATTATACGATGTACTCACAATCCAAATTACGTTACTACTGAAGATGAATATGTACTGAGCAGATCGCTCGTGAACCCTACCTGATGCATCCTCTTCAATCATCCGAAAGTACGCTTTCAATCAGACATTCGGTGGTTGAAGGAAAGGAAGTACGTGTCCAACAACAAGCGCAGTAATTGTTAGCGCTAATGTTGAGAGGTACCGTACTCATATCTGTAGAACAGAGAATCACTTATTAGTGAGTCGTTGTGGGTAGGCGTCCTGTAACATACCAGCTACCCTCAGAGCAGCCGCCTCACGCATGCCCAACATGGATCAACAACACCACCAGCCGTGCAAACGTTCAAGGTTTCATCACGCGTTGTCGATACTACAAGAACGCGAAGGAGTCTTGGAAGACAAGAGATAGAAGCAACGACTGGCCACCAAGATTTCAACGGCACCAGTAGCTCTGCCTCCAATCGCACCATAATCATCCGCCGTCTGAAAGGTACTGGTCCAGAGGTATTGAAGAAATGTGTTACTGTCCTGAATGATTTTGTTCCTGCAAGCCAGCGAGCGCACGTGTAGAATTGCTGGAGGAACATAGATAAATTTGCGAGGCCCGGAGGAGTGACGTGAATGAGTGAAAAGGAAGGAAAGGAATGAACAGAAGCAAGGAAGTGGGGAAGCTGCACGACGGCATACACAGGGTCGGATTGATCACCTCCGGATCGGATTGAGGACTTGCTATACGAAGCGTCGCGACCGCCAGAAGAGCCAGATTCCACCAATCCGTGCCTAGTGATTAGAAGGAGGTTGAAAATGTTGAGGTCTGGGATTTGTCCTGTTATGAGGAAGCCGGATACAGACTCAGAGGGATCCGGAGATGATTCGTTGGAAGGGATGGACGGCGGAAGCAGCAAAAGAAGTGGGAAGTCGGCATTGGACTGGGATGATATCGTCGCCCGGACTCGAATTGACCATTGACCGAGATGGATGCGGCTTGGGAAAGATATTTGACCGCCGATGCAGAATGAGCAGAAAAAGGTGTAGAAGAACTTCTAGCTTTGTGAGCAGGACTAGTAGTGACGAGAGTTGAGAGTGAGCAACAAGCGATAATATTAATAGACACTGCTTACCTCGTAAAGTCTTCCTACGTCGGATACTGGAAATTTCCAGATATAATAATATAGCCATGTTTACTCTCTCTCACAGCTCTTCCCTTGTTCTCAGAAACATTTCCAACAGAATGGGCTGTCGCCTCGAAAAGTAGACGGGTTTTGCGGCGTATAGAGTGGAAACAGCGAGAGTAATGTCTGGATCTGATTGTTGAAACATTCACAAAGAGGCAGAAAGGAGGAAAAAACCGCGAAAAGCAACGGGCTTTCGCATTTGTATTCCAAGGCGGAAACAATAAGAATGGAAACAACGCCAACGCTGTAATTCTGAGCCTGCCAACCGGTCACGGTGCAACGGAAAGGATTTGCACGTCCGAATTGCGCTGAAAAACAATCCTTGTAGCAATAAAGCGGACGCATAGGCATGAAAGTGGACTGGATAATGAATTAATGAAGCTTTGAAGATGAAGATTTGAGTGTCGAAGCTCTCAACGGAAAGCAATGAATGTCAAAACTGACAGTGACACGGGATGGACACGGGATATTCTTTTGACGTTATCTTCAAAAATGGACAGTCCCTCATTTCGTCCGTCAGCAGATTGTTTCTTGATATCGTACCACCATCATCGCCGCAATTTTCGTGAATCCAGTAACGCATGTCTACCACACTTAACCCAAAGCTCGATTTGTCCAAGTATGTTATCCGACTCCTTCATTGAATCCTTTCATCGATCGCTGACCCGTGTTAATCGATAGGTTGGTTTTCAAAATCGAGGGTACGCCGCAGTCATATATTCATGTCTTCTGCTCATTTGTGTGTGAAAATACCAGCGATCAAGCTCAAACTCGATAGCCCTCCCAAAAGGGGGAAAATCTCCGTGACTCTTCAAGCTAAGAAAGATGGCATCCTTGATGAGAAAGGCGGTGTTGCCAAGAGTGGCCGCCAAAAAGTAAATCGTGGGATGCAATGGGAGATGAACACCAACATGTGAGTGCTTAATTTCGGTTTCATTTTTTGGGAGAGTATGCCCCGCACACATATGAATTTCTGTATGTACCTTGAATACATAGAGCCTTTTCGGAGCTGCCACTGGCTTTGCAGATCTCTATCATGTGCATTAAATTGACAATTTGATGAGTAGCGTTGTGGATGCACAAGGGATCATCACTGTGGACGTTGAAGAGCACCACAGAGTTCGCAAATCCAAATCTTTAGTTTCCAGCCCATTGTCACTCAAGAATGAAGACATCTTTGATAAATTTGTCAAATCAGGTGTGACAGGTAGGTAGCCTATCAAACGCAGATAACTTTTGCTGATACGGATTTGCAATCTCAAAGGGGACCCTCAAGAATTCACCTTGACTGGAGCTGATTTGACAATCATACTGAGCATTTCTGCTGTAAGTGCTGACACCATTCGAGACATTTTTCCCTCTTGACTTCAAATGAATAGTATTCACTTGATCATGTTTTGAAAACATTTAGTCCTCCTACATCAATTGTATCCAAACTTGGAAAGTATCAAGCTGGGCTTGACCTAATCTTGCAATTAGCAAGCGCTGTGGGAGGAGTGAGTTAATCTTTAATTGTTCAAAGTGCTCAAAGTCTTCCAAACTCATGGCCACTTTAACAGTTAAATGCTGCGGCTGGAGTAGCCATAAGTGCAGCCACTCAAGCTTTTGAGGTAGGAACTTCTGTTGAGTTTATATGAGAATATGCAGTAACTTAAAAACTTCAATCTCTAGTTTCTGAAAAAACAGGAAAAGTGTCATCAGGATATCCTCAATCTTTTTGAGCATATGGGAGGCGTGCTCACCATCATTACAATTGAAGATGTTGACTCCCTCAAGAAGCATTCAAAAATGATAGAAGAAGTCATTGATTCTATCCTGAACTGCATCAAAGGTGCTGTTGAGCAAGTATTGGTCAAGTGTCAGGAGAACATGTTGAGTAAGTGCAAAATAGACTGGCTCTCCATATGCTGTAGACTGATTTGAAATTTTACAGAGCAGCTGGTGTTTTCTTCAGACCTTTCCGGCAAAATTTCTGACTTCCGCAATAAATTTGATGATTTGAAGGAACAGTACAGAGATGTTTTGGCTCAAGTTACTGCTTCAATTGCCCTGTCCATCAGTAAGAGAATGAATAACTATCTACAGATATTAGTGATACTAAAAAAGTAATGTTCTGCAGAGCATGACAGGATCCTTACAGAGAAGTTGAAGCCTCAGTCTCACGAGGGCTACAAAGTTTGCCTGGAGGATACCCGCGTTGCTCTTCTGTCTAAGCTAACAGGAAACATCAAGAGGAGTAGCATTGTTTGGCTGCATGGCTTAGCAGGAACAGGAAAAAGTTCCATTGCGGGCTCACTTGAACAGAAGTTCCGTGAGAAGCCAGTTGATCCAGATCTCACTGGTATTGAGTTGGCCATTGGTTTTCATTGCACAAGAGGAACCAGATCTGAAGATCTACATATTCTGGTTCCCACACTGGCTTACAATATCGCAAGAAAGTTTCCTGCATTTGGAAGACATTTGGCAGATGATCCACAGCTAAGCACTTCAGGTGGATTGCATTACCAATTCAAAAATCTGTTGCATCAGCCATTGGATCTACTGAAAAATGAGAAAGTTGAATCTCCTACAAGCCAGATACTAGTTATTATTGATGCACTTGATGAGTGGGCCGATGAGGGAAGCCGTAAATTGTTTTTGAAAGAGGTTCAAGAACTGTGCAAGAATCATACCTGGATCAAGTTTGTGATAACCAGTAGGCCAAATACTGAGATCAGGGCAACTTTTCTAAATGGGGAGCATGCGAAAATAGATATTCAGAAAGAGCAGGAAACCAAGGATGACATTGCAAAGTTTCTCAGAAAACATATCGAGGAAAACACAGTGGTTGCTCAGGCCATCACGGAGGATGACGAGCGATGGTTATTGTCTTATGTAGAGCCACTCTTTATATTGGCAGACACTGCATTCAAGTTCCTGGCTCAGGGACTTCAACCCAAGAACCAGCTGGAGATTATGAGGAACCAACAACAAGGATTTAAATCTGGAAAGGATTCCTATGATGCCTTATATGAGTTATACACAACTGTCTTGAAAGAGGCCATAAAAGACCAAGCCAATGATAGTGATGCCTACTTGAATGTCATTGGTACACTGTTTATTCTTGAGTCCCCAGTGACAGAAAATGCACTGAAGGAGCTCATTGGTAGTTATGCACAGTCTGCAGTAAGATCTTTGGGTGCAGTACTTTACAAGAGTGAAGATGGCAAACTCAAGTTCCATTTATCTTTCAAAGAATTCATCCAGGAAGAAGGAGAGAAAAGGGGGTTTGATACCAATCTGAAGGAACAACACAGGCAGCTTACACTTGCTTGTTTGAAAGTGTTGATGGGCCAGTTGAAATTCAACATCTGCAAGCTAGATGATTCTAGGATTCCCAATGAACTGGTATCAAATCCTGATCTAAAGACACGAGTTAAACAATATATCTCAGAAGAGCTACAATATTCTTGTGAGAGCTGGGTTCATCATCTGGGTGAGACAGAGGAACCAGATGATCATATGATGGCACAGGTAGTAAAGCTAATGAGTGAGGAGAAGATTGTATATTGGATGGAGTGCTTGAGCTTGATGGGGAGAACATCGCAAATCCGAGTTAGCATGGACATATTGTCAGATAGGAGAAAGGCAAAGGTAAGAATCACAAAATGGAACAACTACAATGCACATCATCTGAGTAAGTTGCACAGAATTTGAACCCAAAGATAGTGGAGATGGCAGATGAGATTGCAAAATGTGTGCGGGTCTTTTATTTTCCAATTGCTCACAGCACACCACAGTTATATGTGAGTGTACTGCCAATGATTCCAGAAAACACTTTGTTAAATCAAAATGTTCACGGGTATCTTGACAAAGTAATTAGAATTAAACAAGAAGGAAAACACAAACTTTGGGTTGCAGAAATTAATCAAATCCCCCATGGCGACATAGTATCTTGTGTCAGCTATTCTCCCAATGGAAAGTACATTGTGTCTGGTTCTGATGATCAGAGCCTGAGAGTCTGGAATGCAGAAACTGGGCAGCCAGTAGGAGACCCATTAAAGGGGCATAATCATTTGGTTCAGTCAGTTGCCTACTCTCCGGATGGAAAACACATTGTGTCTGGTTCTGCTGATGAGACCCTGAGAATCTGGAATGCAGAAACAGGGCAGCCAGTAGGTGAACCATTAAAGGGGCATAATGATTCGGTTCAGTCAGTTGCCTACTCTCCAGATGGAAAACACATTTGTGTCTAGTTCTTATGATCAGACCCTGAGAATCTGGAATGCAGAAACAGGGCAGCCAGTAGGTGAACCATTAAAGGGGCATAATGATTGGGTTCAGTCAGTTGCCTACTCTCCAGATGGAAAACACATTGTGTCTGGTTCAGGTGATCAGACCCTGAGAATCTGGAATGCAGAAACTGGGCAGCCAGTAAGTGAACCATTAAAGGGCATAATGGTAGGGTTGAGTCAGTTGCCTACTCTCCAGATGGAAAACACATTGTGTCTGGTTCTTATGATCAGACCCTGAGAATCTGGAATGCAGAAACTGGGCAGCCAGTAGGAGAGCCATTAATGGGGCATACTACTTCGGTTGAATCAGTTGCCTACTCTCCAGATGGAAAACACATTGTGTCTGGTTCTTCTGATCAGACCCTGAGAATCTGGAATGCCGAAACAGGGCAGCCAGTAGGTGAACCATTAAAAGGGCATAATTATTCAGTTCAGTCAGTTGCCTACTCTCCAGATGGAAAACACATTGTGTCTGGTTCTGCTGATGAGACCCTGAGAATCTGGAATGCAGAAACTAGGCAGCCAGTAGGAGAGCCATTGAAGGGGCATAATGATTGGGTTGAGTCAGTTGCCTACTCTCCAGATGGAAAACACATTGTGTCTGGTTCTTATGATCAGACCCTGAGAATCTGGAATGCAGAAACAGGGCAGCCAGTAGGAGAGCCTTTGAAGGGGCATAATGATTGGGTTCAGTCAGTTGCCTACTCTCCAGATGGAAAACACATTGTGTCTGGTTCTGATGATCAGACCCTGAGAATCTGGAATGCAGAAACTGGGCAGCCAGTAGGAGACCCATTGAAGGGGCATACTAGATTGGTTCACTCAGTTGCCTACTCTCCAGATGGAAAACACGTTGTGTCTGGTTCTGATGATCAGACCCTGAGAATCTGGAATGCAGAAACTGGGCAGCCAGTAGGAGACCCATTGAAGGGCATACTAGATTGGTTCACTCAGTTGCCTACTCTCCAGATGGAAAACACATTGTGTCTGGTTCTGCTGATGAGACCCTGAGAATCTGGAATGCAGAAACTAGGCAGCCAGTAGGAGAGCCATTGAAGGGGCATAATGATTGGGTTGAGTCAGTTGCCTACTCTCCAGATGGAAAACACATTGTGTCTGGTTCTTATGATCAGACCCTGAGAATCTGGAATGCAGAAACAGGGCAGCCAGTAGGAGAGCCTTTGAAGGGGCATAATGATTGGGTTCAGTCAGTTGCCTACTCTCCAGATGGAAAACACATTGTGTCTGGTTCTGATGATCAGACCCTGAGAATCTGGAATGCAGAAACTGGGCAGCCAGTAGGAGACCCATTGAAGGGGCATACTAGATTGGTTCAGTCAGTTGCCTACTCTCCAGATGGAAAACACATTGTGTCTGGTTCTTATGATCAGACCCTGAGAATCTGGAATGCAGAAACTGGGCAGCCAGTAGGAGAGCCATTACAGGGGCATACTAGATTGGTTCAGTCAGTTGCCTACTCTCCAGATGGAAAACACATTGTGTCTGGTTCTGCTGATGAGACCATGAGAATCTGGAATGCAGAAACTGGGCAGCCAGTAGGAGACCCATTGCAGGGGCATACTAGATTGGTTCAGTCAGTTGCCTACTCTCCAGATGGAAAACACATTGTGTCTGGTTCTGATGATCAGACCCTGAGAATCTGGAATGCAGAAACTGGGCAGCCAGTAGGAGACACATTGAAAGGGCATAATGATTTGGTTCAGTCAGTTGTCTACTCTCCAGATAGAAAACACATTGTGTCTGGGTCTAGTGATCAGACCCTGAGATTCTGCAACACAGAAACCAGCCTGCCAGGAGCAGAGCCATCAAAGGAGCTCAACAATTTGATTCTATCCCTTGCTAATTTTTCCAGCTCCCTTGAACATCCCCACACTTTGGCCACTAGCCAAGGCTGGGTGGTAGTAAATACTAGCAATCTTTTGTTTTGGCTTCCTTCCCAGTACAGGGTCGGAGTTGCTGACCAACGCCAGGTTCTCACCATCCCTGCTGATGCTGCCAATCAAGCAGTGCACATTGACTATAGTAATTTTATATATGGTAAAAACTGGGAAGGTTGTTGGAAATTGTTGTAATGTGTGTGCTTTTATAATCTACAAGATATGTGATTTCTGTTTAGGAATCTGATGAGTGTCCAATCAGGCGGTCAGTCCTGGGATCCAACACAAGTAGTTAGTGTGGCTGAACAAGGTATTAGTAGATACCTTGCAAACGCATCAGTACTACAGTACTACATGCAAGCTTATATACTGTACATACTGTATAATATTGCTGATATGATGCGTAAGTATATGGACATACAAACCTACCGGCTAACTAATCTTCGGAGTTGCCAGCAATATACAACGCAAGAGGTATCTACTTCAAACTTCTTCCATTTCTCAAAATATGGGCTGGTAGCACTCTCATCTACCTGCTTGAATGTCAATACAGACCTAAATGATAACTGTTAACAACCCAAAAACAAACTGTGTCTTATTGGTGTTTACACACGGTCATATCAGGTTGCGCAATGTCAATGTTGGAGATCTATTTAACAGGTTGGCCAATGCCAGTCATGAAGCAGATTGTAGCTGGATAGAGCATATACCCAACATCATGGATGGCATAAGTATACCACAACAATCTAAATTATATTTTACAAGCTCACTTACATTGTGTAAGGTATTGAACAACTTAACACATCTCCTGTTCATAACTATTATTACTTGGCTGTAACACCCCTAGGGTGGTCGTCCTTAATTCACACGAGAGAACACGACAAGGCTTTGCAATGTGTGTACTACAGGTGTAAAAAGAACTACAGTACGTAAGCGCTAGACGTGAGTTTTATACTATGCATGACTTAATAGATAAGATTGGCTATTAAATAGGCCGTTATCACTAGATAACGGCGATGTGTGATTAGATGGAGCGCTATCACTTATTGATAGCGCCAGCAGGTCAGGACTAATTCCATAAGACGGTGGGGGCGTTACACCCTCCCCCACTAGATTAACATCTCAGACATTAATCGAATAACTGAAGCCGGAATATGGACTCCTAGTGATGGCATATCACTAGTGGGCGTTGAGTGTTGGCGTAACACTTGCAATCCAGCATTGATCCGGCAGTAAACCTACTGTAAAACAGCGGCGTATAATAATTAATGTAGCGGGATTTTATCCCACTACTTGCAATACTACAAGTACTAAGTAGTACAGGTCAAGTAAGTCGACTGTAATGTGGGCCGACGGTCCAAGACACGTGACTGGCCTGGAATCGTGTCAAGATGACCAGTTTTCAGGCCACTGACTTGATACGGGTTTTGCGCCCATCCCGTTGCACTTGCATCGGAAATTTCTGCTTCAACCACTAGTGGGACAATGCCCCATGGCAGGAAACTGCTCAGATACGTCCGAGAGTTGAATTTCGGTACTATACTCAAGATTTTTGAGTACTGCAATCGACTACTAAATTCTCGCTGAGAATTTAATGTGCGGAACTTCCGTTTGGTTCTCCCCCACAGAAAGAGAAGGTACTACCTTCCTTCCAATGCAAATGGTATTGAGGATAGCATCGTATCTATTGACATTAATAATGTCGTAGTATACTTTATCGTCTATACCTCCATAGGAGGTATGTACGTTCGCGCCAAAATTATATTTGGCTTTGCTTCCTACAGTTCCTAACTGTAGAGAATGTTGGTCTGCCAATTGGTGGACTTTGATGTTCGCTAATTGAATGAATGCGGGGCTTAAAGCCTCGATTGTGCAGCCAGAGTCGAATATCGTGAATGCTTCGACTCCTGTGATTTCAATGATTGCCGTCATAAGACAGCGATTTTGGACTGGACCTTGGTTGAGGTCTGGTCATAAGTCACTAGACTTATGAATACCTTCACCCGTATTGGGTTTAGGCTCTTTGTTAGGCGTGTTAATAACCGCCATACGATCAGTGCCTTCCAGTTGTATCTGGTGGCTTTGAGGATTGAGCAACAAGAACGAGTCATCGTTCCAGTTATTCTCTAGGCATGTGATCAATCATGTAGTAGGATATTTATCCCGCCACTTGTAATACTACCAGTCGACAAAGTCGAACGAGGCATGCAATATGATAAGATTATCCGAACTGATAGTCTACTTAGTCCAAACTAATACTAGTTTGGACTGAGATGACATCATATGTCAAAGCTGCAGTGCAGGCGCAGTGGGGTATCAGTCTCAATCTTAAAGATTTAGTCTGATATGCCATTATCAGGCGCCTTAATGATGTCATTAATATTGGAACTGATAATCAGTTCCGATAGTAACTTATGACACATTGGTTACTGGTCAGATGATAAGTATAGAATTTTGGCGAAAGTCGCCACATTTTTCTACTAGTCACCTGACTTAATTTTCATCGGTACTATCCGATTCAAATGCTAGTGGGGCATAGCCACCACGATGGTTTAACTCAGAAACTTCCGAGAGTAGATGTTGCAGACTCGGAACTTCCCAGTACTGCGTTAAAATAAAATTCTACGTAAGAATTACATGTGCGGAAATTCCGCTAGACCCTCCCCCTCTTTAAGAGAAGGATTATTTATGTACTCGTCCACTGGATGAGTCTTAATGCAAGAGACATGCAATATAGATGCAGTCTTTGAATACTATAGTACAGACCGTTGGTCTGTTATGCTTCTGAAGATTCCTCCTCGACAGGTTCAATAGTGTATTCACTCTCAGAATTTATTTCTTCATCATTGACGATGTCAATGACTAGAGTTTCATGAGAATCCATATCTGGACTCTCTATATCTGAGTTGGTATCTTCCATCTCATGCGCATCTTCTCTCCTCGACGAGAGATAGTATTCATAGAGGGCAATATTGTCCTCAATGCGTGTGACGGCCTTGACCATTGTTTTGAGATTGGCGTATTCAGGGACAAGACCCTGGTCCGTCAGTCAATCGAGAATATCAATGGGTAATCCACTGATAAATTGTTTGCGCATCAGATACGCATTTGGTTGCTGCTGCATCCTAGATGCCCAGCGTACCAGCTTTGAGTAATAATCTCGTACTCCACTAGTAGGGGAGTACACAATGTCCTCAAACTGCTGTGCAGCTTGATGGATGGTAGATGCTTGAACGCACCTATCAAAGACTCCGATTACGGCGTCTTCAAAATTCCAGACCAGTTTGGTCCGGTGAGCACCAACGACTTCATCGTTGTACCAATCAAGGGCTTTGTCCTTTAAAAACATGCCCAAAAGCTGAAGGCGGGCAGCATCATAACCCGGCCCGCAATAACGGTTGGCTTTAAACCACCGAAGCAGTGACAGTAGCCACCGCTCAAAGACTTCCACATCCGGCATACCAAAGTATGCCTCTGGATTAGGAATCTTGATTGATTTCACTCCTTCCAACGGAGGGAGTGGAGTATTCACATACTCGCGTATTTGTTTTCGGTACACTTTGTGTACCGAGTGCTGCCAGCTTTTATGACGGTCATCGTCGTCTGTTTTGGCGCGGAGTTTAGCTACAGCGTGTCGCTGTTGCTTTTTGCTGAGTTTCTCAGCAGACTTGAACAATTGTTCAATGCATGAATTGTCAGATGACGATGTGGATTCTGGATCAGAGTGATCCGAGTTAGATGGTTCATCATCCCAGGGAGTGCGTGCGCGGTGTCGTTTGTCGCCATTTCTCCCCCTTCCTACTCTGTTACTGGAATTGGAACTGCGATTTTTGTCTGGTGCTCTTTGAGCACTGGACGGTCCAGCATTATGCTTTGTTACCGGAGTCGTTAACTTTGGTATCGTACCTCATTTAGTACAAGAAGGTCGATGGGTAATCCATCTTCATTGAATCCCACCCACTGGTCGGGAAGTTTCGGATGAGCGCTTCCATATTTATGGATGCTCAAATTCCTTTTTTGCTGAGTCGCAACACGACTCGGCCAGTCTGACAGTACACCTGTCGGACGCTTTGGAGGTGGGACCTTCCGTGCAGACTCAGCGACTATGCATGAGCCTTGGTTCAGAAAATTCTTATGATGCGTTGCATCATTTGACTTGATCTTTATCTCCGGCGGAGGTTTAGGTAGCTTCGTTGGATCACTAATATGTGATCTTCGAGGAGATTGTACCTGCTTGAGTTTGTATTGATTGAAGGCATTCATACGCCTCCGATCCATGGACATAATAGTCAGTTCAGTATTACTGTCCGACATTTTTAGCAACTTAGTTGCTGCATTTGCTGCTTGTACAGCGGTAGTGTGAGATGCACTCCGTACAGACAGTAGTGCCAGTTGTGGTGTCGATGATATCACCGGCGGTACTGTGTGTTGTACAGTACCTACGTATATGGCTTGCGCCATAGGTATTGGATGACTGTTACAGTCATCGGGTGCAGACGCTGTAGATCTGACCCATTGTGTCAGTTCCTCCCGTTGCGCTGGTGTTGATGGAAGTGCTCGTGGTCCTCTTGGAGCCGGCGATGCTCTTCCGGTGGTGGGAATAAGTCTCACCCGAGGCATATAGCCAATAGGACTCGATGAGTCCATTGGCACTGTACTAGTAGTATGTCCCCTAGGAACATACGGTGTCTCTACCGGATCCATAGGATCGCGGTGCCCATAGTTAGCACTAGGAATATATCCTTGTGCACTCGTATGATCAGCTTGGACATGTTGTCGTCCAATCTTAGCCTGTACGCGATGTGATCGCCAAGGCTCAACTGCATGATGTTCAGCCTGAACGTCGTCATTTGATGTGGACCGTTTCATAGTCCGCAATAACTCAGGTGTGGCCAACACATGTCGGGCCACAGGCATAGCAATACGCATATTACTACCAACAGGTTTTGAAGAAGATACTTCTTCATCCTTATCGAAGTGTTTTTGGACTATTTGGTCCAACTCACTTACAATCACATCAAAGGTTCGCTTATGATCCTTTTGTGTTGCTTGAACTGTCTCATTCAGTTCTTTCATTCTAGAAATAATGTCAGCTATGCTGACTATCTCATCGTTCTTTTGAACACTTGAAGCGCTCAAGCTTTCAGGTAATGCCTGTGCCTTTACGGACCTGGCAACAGGCAGTATGGTTGGTGACGTGGCACCAGTAATGGCAGCGCGATTGCTCGCACTTGCTTGCGACTTCTCTGATGGACTTAAAGAGGTCATTGAGAACACATTAGTTCTCTTTTGGGGTTTTTAATTGCTTGGCAATCGTGATAGCGGGTCAGAATAGTGATGGCTTCTAAAAGAAGCAAGTTTTGTATGCGTAGTATACGGAACACATTGAATTGAGTACTTAGATACTGAATTCTTAAGAACACTAGTAATATTATTACTTGATGTTCAAAAAAGTGTAACACCCTTAGGGTGGTCGTCCTTAATTCACACGAGAGAACACGACAAGGCTTTGCAATGTGTGTACTACAGGTGTAAAAAGAACTACAGTACGTAAGCGCTAGACGTGAGTTTTATACTATGCATGACTTAATAGATAAGATTGGCTATTAAATAGGCCGTTATCACTAGATAACGGCGATGTGTGATTAGATGGAGCGCTATCACTTATTGATAGCGCCAGCAGGTCAGGACTAATTCCATAAGACGGCGGGGGCGTTACATTGGCACTCAAAATGACTCAGAATGACTAGCCCTGCTGATCATATGACTATGACTTGCCGGAACATGCGGGTATATTCAAATGACTTACATTGAGTCATTGAGGCTGTACTTATTTAGAATGGCTTACTCATGCAAACCATGGTTTGCCTTGAGGCTAACACATGTACTATATATTTAATTACTTAATGATTTCCCATGTAAAAGACTATAAAAGGGGGGGAATCACCCATACACCCTTTTTCTTTAGTCTCTATATTTTGTAACCCAGTACCTACAAGAATTACACTTGTTACCTTGATTCTTTGTGTAAACAACACCTGAGGAATTATCAACTGAGTAAATACAGCAAGACTCACTTTAATATCAAGGATATTGAAGGTACGTATTCCCGACACTTATTGTCACCAATACCCGTATAGTGCACACCAACTCTATACAAAAATACCTCCAAAACACCGTAACGCTTAGGTTCTTGTAAGCATTATCTACCGAGCAGCCCCCGAATCTGTTAGATCGGAAGTATTAGTTAAATACAACTGGTTAATAAGCCTCTTTGTTCGAGACTTGACACATTGTCACATTGAATGTTGTTGTTGAACAGCCGATTTTGTCATGATTTTGTCAAGGGTGTCCGAAAAAAATATTATATTACACGATGCCGAAAAATATTTTAAGGCTCCTGGCGGGCCAACCAACTACCCACGTGATCGCAGATTTGCCTTATATAGTAACATCTTATCTATGATGTGTCATGTCATTACAAATCATGATAAGATATGAACAACATCTCCTGCTAGTACCTATCTAATAGTATCTATATAGTGTGTACAGCTCAATCCTGCAACTGTAATCACGAATCCTTATGATTGTGGTGAATAGTGCTTGTGCATCCACTTAGAAGTTAGAACCTTCTGAATCATGGAAATATGGGGGTAAAAAAAATATTTTAGTGGGCTCCCAGCACCAACCAACTGGGGGTTGTAACGGACCGCAACCCCCGTGCCCCCTTGGATTTTCTATAGCTAGACTGCCCGGTTTACCGCAAGTTTGCACTATTCCACCAAGAACCTCCTTAATCGTCAGATTGACTATAAGGAGGAATAGTGAAAATTCATCCAGCCCACATCCACAGAGTCCACTCTAAACTTGGGGAAGATACCAATTGTAATGTTGTGCTTGTGTTAGTCTAATCTGGTAAGTCATTGTTGCTAGACACCAGCGCTTGAGGGGTATTATTTGAAGAATCTGATTGTGTTGGGGGCCCACTACTTGATTTACAATCTCCTGGGGCGGCAAAGCCAGATTATGACTTCCTGCCACCTAGCAGAAGTCTGAAGGAGTATTCAAGTTCAGAGGTATACTGTTTGGTGACGCAAAATTTTGATGTCACAGCTGCACCGAGGGAATATCTTGAGGCAGCGAAGCCAAATCCTGAGGTCCCACATGCCCAGAAAGAATATCCCAATCTCGCGGCATGCTATTTGGCAAAACCAAGTATTTACAGAAGCCCTTCAAGACCCCTGAGGCAGTGGTCTCCATTTATGAAATCCAGTCAAACATGGAAACACTGAATCCGGCGATGTACTAAACATGGCGGACAGCAACAGACTACAATATGCACTCATTGGAATCGGTAGGGGTCGTGGGTCCTGCGGTGTCATGGGCATCTCTGAACGTCTCCTCCGCTGCTTCTCTTTCTCCCGCCTCAACCTCCCCCCGGAAAGGTATTTCCCAGTCGGCCTGGGCGAGCTGCTCTCCTCCTGATATTTACTGTATGCTGTGTCCTGAACACATTACTCTCTGGGATGATCATCAACGGCAGCACGAGTTTGTTCTCCTCCTTGCTATGTGTGCTGTTCCTGGACCTGTTAATTTCTAGGATAATGTTCAACGGAGGCATGCCTTTCCTTTTTGAGGAACCAGGCAAGGTTGATTGTGAGAGGGGATGAGAAGCTGTTTCCACATCGGTATTAAGGTGAGGATTCAGTTGACATTACAGATCTCCTTTCAGGGGCATGGTACTAATATGCTTAGCGGGAAAAAGACCGCCTCACTCCAACGCCCCCGGGGTACGTCCCTAGCCATTTCAGTAGGTCAGGCGTGTTGCTCTGCAATGGGGCCGGTGTATTACAATGGGATTATTGTCCAGATACCATCCCACAACCATCTTTGTAAATTGTGTTGGGAACAATAAGGACGTCGGGGAGTCTGCAGTTGATGTGCTCTGGGGTATGGGGACCACTGCCAGTGTGAATCGTTTGGACACCGGGGAAAGCATGGATGTGCCTTTCTGTATAGCCGCTGGACGTCTTCTTCAACTGGGGTGGGGGGTAACTGTTTAGTGATGAGTGATGATTGGAGGAAACGGAGGGCGGGTTGTCTGGGTACCAGGAGAGGTTGCAGTGATGACTGTATGTTCATTAGTACTGTGGGTATAAGAAGAGATTACACTCCATCCATTCTGGTCTTCCTTGTGAGTGAACAGACATGGAAGTGTAGCGGGTATTTTGTTTCATAATTTACAATGATAATGGTCAATACAAACCCTATGAGGCCCACTAGGACACCAAGAACCGTTCTGAGAACAGCTGGGCCGTTGGACAACACTGCTTGTATGGCAATAGACATTGAAGGGCCAGCTGCAGACGAAGAGGTTGGTGTTGGTATAATAGACGTATACAGTATTATCAGGTGTAAATCTAAACCACCTGCTTGTATGGCAATTTCTCAGACGAGGTTTTCCTTTGGTCAGATGGTATGGGTCCTCGTATCATAGTGTATCAAAGCTTTCCTGTCGCTGTTATGTCATAAATAAACATGTTCTACTACTCATTGTGCATGGCCATTAATGCAAATTACTGTTATCATTACTATGAGTAGTAATGCCATATGGAGCGTATAGGGATAGTATGTTGTGGGAGGTATGGGTATGGGAGGTGTGGGAGGTCAAAAAATACCAGTGTGGGTTTACGCATGTACCTTGTAGCCACACGCCAGTTTGTGGGAAGTGGGAGGGTGTGGGTCTCGTAGGCCTATGCCCTCCCACAGGGTTGTGAAACTGCTGATGTCATTGGCCTATTTTGGGAAGCGCTCTGAACTGGAATAGCTCACAGCTTTTATTGAAACATGTGGAGGAAGTGAGGACGGCCGTCCTTAGGTTTTTTAATCCTCCACAGCCTGTCTCTGAGGACAACTCAAATGAATACACTGTGGTATTCACTCCCAATGCATCCGGAGCTCTCAAGTTCATGGGGGAAGCATATCAATTAACAAGAGGTAAGTATATCTGCTACTGTTGAATGAGAAATTATCGGGGCAAACTTGGCCCATGTAAGATTAGGACAAGATTTCTATTTTTGTATCAATTCTTATCTAACTTTTTTTTTTTTTTTCGTGGAACATTGCCTGAAACCAGCAACTCTCGTCGCTCTAGTCTCTTGGCACCATCGAGTGGACTCACATTGTCGTCCCCTCTCCTGCCGTTAAGTTTGCAGGGTACGGGACCGAGCGACTTTTTAAGATTTTAACCACCCGAGGGAATGCGTTACGCACTCGCCAGGTAGGCGGTGTGTGGGACTCCGGGCAGGCTTTCTCCTTCTAACCGCTCTCCTGTTTTTTGTTAGTAAATAAATCATAATTCCATCTACCTTGCATAAACCCCCGCCGCCCTTGTGCCTGCCCGTTTACACCACTAAAACCCCGGGCCTGGCCAGTAAGTTTTGGTCAGGACTAAGATCTTCTCGGACTATGTGTGTCCAAGTTGATCTCACTACGCCTTTGGATAGTTTCCGCCGGCCGAATTTGCTTGATGTGAGGAGGGTGTCCAGCTGGTATCGGCTTTCCAGTGTTCGACGCCATCTGTTTTTGATTTCTCGTTTTGATGGGGGAGTTTCCCCATTTATGACCCTTTTGTTTCTCATTTTCCAGATTAGATAGGCACTTTCTGATACCAGGATTCGGTATAAGCGGGACTCACCAGGCAGGGTCTTCCCATCCGCATCGTAAAGGTTCGTTGTGCCGCAGCCCATCATTATTCCAAAGGTGGGCTCTATCCACTCAGTGGTTCGTTTTTCCCATGCATTTTGTGCCAGATCCCATATTTCCTTCTGGCCTGAGCAGGAACATTCGAAGAGGATGTGTTCTAGTGTTTCCGGAACTTGGCAGGTATTGCATTGCCCCCTATGTTCAAAGTTTGGGACATTATCCCAGAAGTCTCCCACCTTATAAGCGTTGTGGATGACCATCCATAAGAAGTACTGGAATTTTTTACTAAAGTCTTTGTGCCGGATTGACTTCCACAGGGCCTCTTCAGATGGAGTGGCCCCACATATGTCTACTGCACAAGCTTGGGCTCTGCCTAGGTTTATTCTTGTAGCCCGGCGGTCCATGCGCTCTCGGTAAGTTTTTGTTTGCATTTTCTTTCTTCGGATGGCCTTATATGCCAGGGACTGTGTTACCTTTGACAGTTTTACTCCAGTCAGTTTAAGGTTTGGTTTGATGGATAAGTCAATCTGGTCTTGAGTTAGTTTTTCCCGTCCTTGGTTTGCTAGCTCGTCAGCTTTTTCATTTCCCTCTATGCCGGCGTGTCCTTTCACCCATACTAGCTTTGTTGTAGCTTTTCGTTCTCTCAGTTTTGCCACTGTTGCCCGGATTTCAGTTGTATTTGAAACTCCAATAAAATCTCTGTCTTCCCACTGCTGTAAGTGTTTTGTCAGACCTTGCACGTATGTGCTGGAGTCACTATGGATGGATATATCAATATCCTTGGGCGCATCCCATACACATTCCTTTATAGCAATGACCTCGCCAGTCTGGTTTGTTTGTTTGAATTCTCCTGGAATTTTGATGGCTCGATTTCGTGAGTTGTCACTCTCGCAGTATATTCCAGACCCTGTTGTAGGGCCCTCATCTCCATTATTTTTGTAGGACCCGTCTGTGTAGAAGTTTAGTTCATCTAGTCCATCAGCATCCCACTCGTTTGTGGGTATATTATTGCTACGGTCCCCATTTGTGAAAATTCGGAATGCATCGGCAAGGGTCCCCTTGGTTGTTATTCTCCAGTCAAAGTAGTCTGCATGTTCAGACCCAGTTGCCGGTAAGTCATTAGGTTCAAAATCTTCTGGTAATCTGGACATTGGATTCCACTTTGGTGGTAGTTTTGATAGAAGTTTGTTTGCCTTTCGCATGCATTTGTATGGGCAGGCACAGTCTACCAACCTCAGTGATGCACAACCAGCACAGCGGCAGTTCCGTCGGCCAGTGTGTCTTGCGGTCCTGGATAGCCTTGCAATGGTCTCTGTTTCACCCACTGTTTTGACCCGATGCTTGTCGCGCAGACAGCGTGTTTCTTTACTGTTGTGAATAGTCCGGAGTCCATCTGCCTCTCGGTGGAGCCAGATTGGCATCTGACGAAGTATTTCCCTTGAGAATGCTAGTCCCTCCATGCGGAGACCGTACTTCTTTGCCACTCCCATCATGTCTTTTAGGTCTTGGGGCAGGTCCCCTTTCTTCACATTCCAGGATTGTAGGAAGACATTTATCTTCGACCATTCGTCAATGTTCTCATCGCATTGGGGGACATGTCTAGCCATCAGCTCGTCAGCAATGTACGTCCATGTCGCCCTATTCTCTGTGAAGTTGAGGTAAGATTGTAGCCATGTCACCATGACTGCCTCGTTTCGTGCTACTATATCCAGAACTTGTCGTCCCCCATTTTCAATTGGTGCATTTACAGTTTCCTTATTTACTCGGACAAAGTCTTTTTCTGCCCAAAGAAATTTTTTAATTCGCTTTTCCAGTCTTGCCTCTATTTCTTTTGGCATTCCTTGTACCTTCGTGAGGTACTGGGTCATCCTGCCGATAATCATCGAGATTATTAGGCGCCTCCCTTCCATTGTAGGCATACTTTTCTCCCACCGAGCTAGGGATTGGTCTATTTTCTCCAGTACTCTTGTCCAAGGCTCTACCTGACATATTCCATTGCCTATGAGGGCGCCAAGCGATCGGATGGCTTCCCCTTCACGTGCTATTTTGATGTGTGCTGGGATTCCATTTTCATCCTCTCCGTTTAAGGACCTCTGTTGTCGGAGTAGGTCACGGTATTCGGGTGTGCCAATTGGGATTATTTCTGTTTTATTAATATTGAATTTGGCTCCAGATGCGAGGCACCACTCATCTAAGATTTTCTCAAGGTGGCCAAAGTCATCTTCCTTCGAGAGGTATACAGTCGTATCATCTGCAAAAAAGGTTGCAATTAGCCGTTCAGTTTGCTTTGGTATGTTCATCCCTTTTAGTGTGGATTGACGAAGTGCTTCTCCCAATGGTTCTATGGCCAGGTCGAATAACAGGCATGATAGTGGGTCCCCTTGACGAACCCCTCTCCTTACTTTGAAACCAGTGGAGCTTTGCATTCCATTTACTAGAATCACGGTATATGCATCGGAGTATAGGGCTTTTATTGTGTCTATGTATTTGTTTGGGAAGCCAAAAGTGTGTAGAATACGCCAAAGGTAGTCATGTTTTATTTTATCATACGCCTTTTCCTGATCTAGGGCCACGATTGCCCCATCCTGTTCTGTCACTTCCGCTAGGTTTATAACTAGCTTTGCAAGCCAGACTTGGTCAAAGATAGGTCGTCCAGGGACAAAACCTGCTTGTGCGCGGTCTATCAGGCCAGGCGCTACTTCCGCAAGTTTGATGGTGAGTGCTTTTGTCATGATTTTGTAGTCAGAGTTTAGTAAGGAGATTGGTCGGTAGTTAGGTATTTCTGCCCGATCGTTCTTCTTGTATAGTGGGCACATCCAGCTTTCAGAGAAGCCGGTGCCAGGTACCATCCCATTCAGTTCGATATCGTTGTACACTCTTCGCAAGGTTCGAACTATATTAAATTCTTCTTTTTCATGGGCTGTGGCATTTTTGTATCTGCCGTCAATGAGTTTCCATACCTCATAGCTGATCCCATTGAGTCCGGGTGCTTTGCCATTTGCCGACAATTTGAGTGCTCTCGCCACATCCTCATCAGTTAGCAGAGCTTTTAGCCGTTCTTTCTGTTCCTCTGTGAGTGTTCTATTGATTTTTTGTAGGGTTTGTTGAATCATCTCCTCTCTGGTATCCTCATTCGGCAATGTTTCATCATCCTGTAGCTTCCCATGGTGGTCTTTCATCATGTCCGCCATGGCTTGTGAGTTCTTTTCATACTCGTTCTCTAGTTCTGGAGTGCCGTCTTGGAGTTGTCGATCTATATCCCCTAGTGGGTCCAGCGGGGGAGGTTGGTGGTTTGGCTTTCTTAGCCGTCGGATCAAGTCCCTTGGTTTCCGTTCCCGATGGATGTTGGACCAATATTTTGACATTGTCTCGCCGTGGACTTTGTAGTTGGCTTTCGCGGCTGCACTTGAAGATCGTTCCCGATGTTCAATTAATTTTCCAAGTGCTTCCTTCAGGATGATTAATGACAGGGAGCGTTCCTCATCTGTTAGGGTGACATCATCGGTGACTAGCTTGATTTTGACTTCTAGATCGTTCATTTGTTTCTCGATCTTGGGGATCACAATTTTTGCCCTTTGCCTTGCCAGTTTTCACAAACCGGGTCTGGAAATTGGCCCAGATAGTCTGTGGGTTATGATTGGGGTCCCACTGTCCTGCGTTTTCCAGATCGGTCATTTCTGCTTCAGCTTTCATACCCTCTGAGTGTATGAATGCTCTTCTTATCTAACTTACTGTACTTGTAGCTACCTGCGTATGTAAGCTACCTCAGACATTTACTCCGTGAAGTATTTGTGCTGAGGTGAGCTTGTTCTTCTTCTATTGATGTACTATATATTTACTTATGGTGTATTGGTCTGTTACTTACTTTACAGTGCACGAATCTATCTCAACAGCTACAAGTATTAATTCCCCACCAATGTGACCTTTAGGAAGCTCCTTCGTATTGTGTGAGATTCACATAATAGTGTCAATGGTATCCGTGAATTTGCGAGACGAGGAGAGGCTAATGTGGTTTACATTCCCGTTGATTGCCAAGAAAACCAAGAAGGTGGTGCATTCAATTTGAATGAGGCCAAAGTGAGTATATGTGTTCTATTGAGCCCACTGCCATCTGATGTTACTTTCACTTCGTTTGAAGAGTGCCCTTTTGAAAAATAAACCCCCGCAGGGTGCATCGAGTCTCTTTGCACTGACGGGATTGTCCAATATAACAAATGCCAAGTGTCCCAGTTTGTATTCATCTGCATCTCCTGAAGAGGGAGATGCCTCAATTGTCACTTACGCTCGGAACCTTGGATATCATACAATCTTGGATGCTGCTGCATTGGCACCAACTTCACAAATATCTCTTGCCCGGATCTCTGTTGACGCACTTGTGGTGTCTTTTTACAAAAATGTTTGGATTCCCAACTGGTATTGGAGCACTCATAGTAAGTTTTTTCGTTGGTTCTGCTTCATAGTATAATTAATCCTTTTCCCCAGGTGTGAAAAGGATTTCTCCGTATGCTCAAAAGCAAGCGACCATGGTTTGCCGGAGGCTCAGTAGAAGTCGTACAGGTTCCCGGATGGGCCTACACAATGAAAGGTGTGGAGAAGAAACCTGCAGTAACCCGATTAGCCTGGTTTAAACCAGAGGCATAAAGTAGAAATCTAGTTAAACCATTGTAAAGCACTCAAGCTACAGTTAAACCAGGTTAAACCATGGTTGAATGAGTTAAAAATTGACTTTAAACTGGTTCATCAGGAAAAGCCATTTTTGCCTAGGTGACCTCAGAGTGGCCTAAAGCAAACTAGGTGACCTATGAATCCTATGGCATCCTAGGAATTTGGGCTTGTCCCTTGCCAGTCGAGGCTCTTGAGGATTCCCTAGGCAAGCCTAGGTCTGCCCAGGTTTGCCCAGGTGCTCCTGGGGAACACCTGGGGAACACCTGGGCAAACCTGGGCAAACCTAGGCTTGCCCTGGGTTTGCCAGGATACCCT